>JAODVP010089122.1:0-13182 GCA_025400035.1 Tetradonia laticeps
CCTGCCCCATCATCCGAACCGCTTCGTCACTCCCAATACCTGCAGCCTCTAAGGTTAGTCTTCTACCTCTCTGCCACTCCGTCTCCACCTGTCCCCTTTTCCCCCTCCCTCCCCAATCCCACACCGCTTTTATGTATATTTACAATATTTATAAAATTTATTAGTTAGTAAAAACCTATCCCGCATATGCAAAGCTGTCATAATTCTAGAGGGAGATAGGATTGTTGCCCCTGCATTGGAATTCTTTGCGGCCGGTTTTGAGACTACAAGTGGTGCTATTTCATTCGTTTTATATGAATTAGCACTTAATGTTGAGATTCAAGAAAAAGCTCGTCGAAGTGTTCTTGATTTATTGTTTAGAGGACATCAGCTCAATTATGATATAATAATGCACTTGCATTATCTGGACCAAATTGTCTTAGGTACAATTATTCATTATCTTTATTAAAATCTACTTGGTTTATAGTTTCTTCAAATCAAAAACCACAATTTACTTTCAGAATCGATTAGAAAATATCCACCCGTACCGTTTTTAGAACGACACTGTAATACAGACACTTTTTTACCAGATATCAATACGGTAATACCAGCAGGTACTTCAGTTTTTATATCAAACCTTGGTTTGCACTACGATGAAAACTATTTTCCTAATCCGCATAGATTTGACCCAGATCGCTTTTTGCCGGAAAATATCAAAGAAAGACACCCATTTGTGTATTTGCCGTTTGGCGATGGTCCACGCAAATGCATTGGTAATTTACGTAAAATCCATATTTATTATTGATTTAAATCTACTAAACTTTGTTCGTCTTCATTTCAGGGGAACATTTTGCTATGAATGCTATTAAAGCATTTCTAGCACATCTCTTACCGAAATATAGAGTTGAACCTTGCGGGGAGACCCCAATTCCAATTGAATTTTCGAAGAAAGGGTTTATGTTAAATGCAACAGAGGGAATTCCTTTAAGGTTTGTGAAGCTGTAGTAGTGAAGACAGTTGGAAAATTATTTTAATATATATATTAAAACTATATAGTTTGTGTTAAAAAAGTTGTTCTTCTATATATCTTTTGCAAACG
The DNA here is from genome assembly GCA_025400035.1 of Tetradonia laticeps. Classification (NCBI taxonomy): domain Eukaryota; kingdom Metazoa; phylum Arthropoda; class Insecta; order Coleoptera; family Staphylinidae; genus Tetradonia; species Tetradonia laticeps. Next base: position 1,079 of record JAODVP010089122.1, read on the forward strand.
TCCATTTTGTTCATCTATATAGGAACAATAAATTACCATTTTCTTAAAATTAACGACTTTCCGTTCCTCCTGGTACGCATGCAACCATTTTTTGTGTTGGAGGCGCACTAATAAAAGTGACCTATAAAAATTACCTTAAAACTTGTCCACATATGCTCCGTTCTGCAAAGCGATCGTCGAAGCGAACGCACTGCAATAACATAGCTGCTCAAATAAATCGTTAGGCGGTGTAGAAGTCATACGGTCGAAACCGTAAGTTTAAATCTTCATTTTTTGTAATGATATTCTAAGTGTCATAACATAAGAAAAACTATTAAGTCCCCATGACACCATCCTGATTGTAATACCCATTTTCCGCAACCACATCCAATTATAATTTATCGATGACCGGTAATGCGGTAATCCTGAAGCTGCAAAATTTTCAAAAATTACACGTTCTCAGGTCAAAACGTTACGGTCACAACAATACACGTCTGAAATCTATTAAAGATAACACAATTGTAATTAGCATTCAATCACCAACGCATTTCATCACATCTTAAAGATTAGTATTTTATGATTCAAGCTTCTTAACATTCAGCTGGGGCAATATAATTCGCTCCACGATTTCTCTCACTCACTGTGTTATTAATATATCATTTACTGATAACAAACCTGATAAAAGCCAAAGTCAATATACGATATCAATAAGAATAGATGATCCCGTGGAATCATGCAATGATTAAATTACATGTTGTGATACTATTAACAAGAATGACCGATTAGAAGAAAAAGAGTTTAAAACCTATTGTTGGTCTTTTGGACTTTTTCTACTGTTTCTATAAAGCCCATCTATAATCGACAATTGGTTGGCTATAGGTAGAGTCTATATAATGTTGATGATTGGATATCCAACATCGTCTTTGAACAGAGCGCTTTCTGTATTTCTCTGCTAGATCTTCATATTTCGTATTCAATCTCCTTGTGGGGTAAATTCTAACAGAATGTACTTCATCAAATTACATTGTAACTTGTCCACATATGCTCCGCTCCGTCAATCGATAGAAGAATTATGAATGAATTGGCATGCGAGATCAATTTTGATGTTGTTTACTTTATACATATAACAATTTTTCAACATCTTTAATATTTATTGAATCTCAAAAAATATACTTAATATTATGACTATATAAGTCGAATCTGGTTAGGTTTGCATAATTAAATTATTTATAATTCTTCATTATAAGTATAGGTAAAGTGTTTAAGAGAATACAATTTTGTAGGCAACTCATTTGCAATGTATTTCTACAATAAATTCGTCATAAACAAATTTGTATCGATTAAACAGATTACTGCAAATTGATTACAGTTCGTATCGCTAACTATTATTAATTTACTGATAACAATCCAGATAAACTCCAAGCTATATAAACTATATCTTCCTTAATTGAAAAATTACTGTAATTAAAGTAATATAGTTTGTCATCACATTATTACTTCCCAACATTAATAATGTTACTTACATTTATAAATAATGTTTTATTGCCATTGGTTATTTACGGTATATACCTATTGGGGTCCATAATTGTCCTTGGAATATCCGCATATAGAATGGTTTTATGGAGAAAGTTTAAATACTGGCAACGTCACAATATTGAACAAGTACCTCCAGTGTTTCCAGGTGGAAATTTCCTAGATGTGCTCCTACAAAGGAAGGGAATTGGCGAATTTATCAAAGACCTTTACAACTATTCAAACGCCCCAGTATTAGGATTTTATGTGTTTCATTACCCTCAACTTTTAATACGTTCTCCAGATGTAATCAAACAAGTTCTTGTTCGTGAGTTCTCAAATTTTCATGACAGGAGCCTGGCTAGTGATGAACGTGCGGATCCTATATCATCCAAGATGTTGGTTATTGTCAAGAATCCCGAATGGAAGGTAATGCGACAGAAAATGACACCCGCTTTTACAGCGTCTAAGATGCGAGGAATGGGACAGCATATAGCAAAATCTTGCAATGACTTAATTAAATATCTAGATAGTATTCACAACAATGGTCCATTAGAGGCAAAAGAACTTTGCGCTAAATTTACTACTGATCTTATAACTTCGTGTGCATTTGGAGTGGATGCAAACTGTTTTGTTTAAGAAAACGCTCCTTTCCGAACGGTTGGGAGACGAATGTTTGAGACAAGTTTCATTAATGGAATACGGCAGGCGTGTTACTTTTTAATACCAGCAGCTGTAAAATTATTCCGGATTCCACTTACGGACACAGCTAGTATGCAGTTCTTAAAAGAAGCGTTCCTGCAAACCATTAGACTTAGGGAGACTAAGATGTCCACTCGTGGTGATTTGATTGATATTATTATTGAACTTAAAAAGAATAAGGAATTGCCTGGTGGTGTAACGTTTGGTAATAATGTTTTAAGAATAGATTTATAGTAATGATCAAATACACACAGAGTCTTCTTAATTATAGAAGGGGATAGAGTTGTGGCACAAGCTGTCCAATTCTTCGGTGCCGGTTTCGAGACTACAAGCGGTGCTATTGCATTCGCACTATACGAATTAGCACTGAATGCTGAGATTCAGGAAAAAGCTCGTCGAAGTGTCCTACATTTGATGTCAACTGAAAACCAACGTAGCTATGATTTCATGGAACATTTACCGCTTTTGGAACGAATTCTTTTAGGTAAAAATCTTAAATGTACCTACTCTCAATATGCTGTATTTATGTTTTGAACCTTTGAATCAAATTCCCTAATTGCGTTTCAGAATCTATGAGAAAATATCCGCCTGTGCCATTTTTAGAGAGGTGTTGCAATACAAATACATATATTCCTGATATAGATGTCACAATACCAGCAGATACCCCTGTTTTTATATCCTTATTTGGTTTGCATTATGACGAAAATTACTTTCCAAATCCACATAGATTTGATCCAGATCGTTTTCTGCCGGAAAATATCAACGAAAGGCACGATTTTGTGTATCTACCTTTTGGCAGTGGTCCACGCAACTGCATAGGTATGTTGTTGCTAATTTTGTATTTATTTAAATATATTTAATTTTGTTACTATACTTTTTAGGGGAACGTTTTGCAATAAATGCAAGTAAAACTTGCCTTGCATACCTGTTATCAAAATATAGAATTGAACCTTGTTCACAGACCCCTATTCCAATAGAATTTGGGAAAAAAGGTTTCATACTGAATTCCAGAGATGGAATACCTTTAAGATTTGTGAAGCTGTAGTCAACACAGTGTTTTTGTTATTGATAATTTGAAAATATTTAATGTTGGTTTATACACATGTAATATATTAAGCATATGTGATTCTATAGAAGGATTTTTCAATATTTTTCTTTTGACGTTCTGCTATATGTATAATACTGCCATGACAAATTCTTGTTACAAAAATATATGTAATATAGTTTAACAAGCCCTTATCTTAAGGTGTCTTGAATATTTGCAATTGTTTTATCGCATATCTAGCCGGCAACATTTTCCATTGGTGTAAGAATCATCAAAATCGGATGCCTACAAACATACGAAAAGTGTACGCAATTTTAATATATAGTAAGTGTAGTAGTAGTAAGTGTCGTGAATTGGTTTTGCAATTATTTGGTAAGAAGTTCAGTTTTCAAATCCGTCATTTAATAATTCTAAAATATTGATGGAATTGTAAATGCTACTTGAAGTCGGTTCATTCAACTTGTTGTTTGTTAAAATCGACCATCGTATTAATCTTAATTGTTAGTATTTATGCAATGTTTCGCAATATGATGTGCACGAGGTGCGTAAGTACATCGTTCTTACCGTTCTTATCTTTGTAAAAAGTGCTAAGTTGGTAAGGAAGTCTCAAAGATTTGGCACAGACTTTGAATGTAGCAGTAGATTGGCCTCGGTAGTGCATTGGTCAGCAGCGCCGTTCACGAAGCGCGCGCTAGCTTGGAGTGTGGATCAAACCACAGTTGCCTTGCTGGTGACAGTCAATCATAACCGGGGTTGCCAGGGGGAAATTACGGTCCTCGGTCATTGAATTGAAAAATTCTTGGCCGGGGGTGGTCGCAGTACTCCTCTTGCAAGGGAGTTAGTACAATGGGCCCATTCTGATGTGGGCCAAGTGCTGCCTGCCAGACGGTCGTCTGGCCTCCCGAGGGATAGATAGATAGAGATTGAATGTAGCAGTTTCTTTTATTTCAATGCTGTTTCTTTTGTTTATAGCTCTTATTTTTAACTCATGTTAAAAAAATTTGTCATATTATATTTAAATACAAAGTAAAAGTTTTATGAAATCTACATATTACAAATGCCTTAGTTTGAATGTGAAAATGTAGCGCCAACAAACTATTTGGGTTCAAATTTGAGAGTAAATTTAATGCCCATTTTTCAAAACTTGTTGTTTATTTAGTGTAATATTAAAATTGGTAAATAATCTAATATTCTATTGTTAATAATATTAATATTATATTCTCTTGAATTCAGCACATTCTTAATATTTAAATGAAACCGTACTTTTTCCCTCTTTCATTGCGTTATTAATATATTATTTGCTGATAAACAAGTAGATAAACTCCACAATCAATATGTGCTATAAATGCAACAGAACAGTTGCAGAATAATATAGTATGTCATTAGTTACTTACTGCAGTAGCAGCTTTATAATGTTACTCACATTTATAAACAATATTATATATCCAATATTAATTTATGGCATATACCTATTGGGGTCAACGATTATACTTGGAATATTTGTATACAGGATAATTTTATGGAATAAATTTCAATACTGGCTTCATCACAATATCGAACAAGTACCACCAGTATTTCCAGGTGGAAATTTCCAGGATGTACTCCTGCAAAGAAAGGGAATTGGAGAATTCACAAGAGACTTGTATAATTATTCCAACGCTAAGATGCTAGGATTTTACATCTTTCATTACCCTCATCTTTTACTACGTTCTCCAGACATAATCAAAAAAGTGCTTATTACGGATTTCGCTAATTTTCATGACCGAAACATGGCTAGTGATGAGCGCGCTGATCCGATATTATCTAAAATGTTGGTTATAGTTAAAAATCCCGAATGGAAGATAATGCGACACAAAATGACACCTGCTTTTACAGCGGCAAAGATGCGAGGAATGAGCGCGCTTGTAGTTAAATCTTGCAAGGACTTAATTAATTATCTCGATAGCATTCACAACAATGGTCCACTAGAAGCAAAAGAACTTTGCGCTAAATTCACTACTGATGTGATTACATCATGTGCATTTGGAGTGGATGCAAATTGTTTTGTCCAAGAAGACGCACCATTTCGAGAAGTTGGCAGACGAATGTTTCAGGCAAATTTTAGTAATGGAATACGGCAGGCGTTGTACTTTTTGTTACCTTCCGTTGTAAAATTATTCCGGATTCCACTTGGTAATCCAGATAAACTGCAGGTTTTAAAGGAAGCTATCCTACAAACAATTGAACGTAGAGAGATGGAGAGGTCCAGTCGAGGAGATTTGATTGATATTATTATTGAACTTAAAAAGAATAAAGATTTGGGTGGAGGCATAATATTTGGTAATAGAATTTTTAATAACTATGTATTGTTAAAATGTGTACAATTATTGTAGAGGGAAATAGAATAGTGGCACAAGCAATACAATTCTTTGGTGCCGGTTTTGAGACTACCAGCGGTGCTATTGCATTCGCACTATATGAATTAGCACTAAATGTAGAAATTCAAGAAGAAGCTCGTCGATGTGTTTTTGAGATGATAGGTAGCGGAGATCAGCTTAACTTTGATACAATGATACAATTGCCGCTCCTACAACGAATTGTTTTAGGTACAATTCTGATTAATCTATACTTGAATATACTATGCCTAGTTATAGTTTCTTTGAAGCTAATTCTAGTATTTCTTTTTAGAATCAATGAGAAAATATCCCCCCGTGCCATTTTTAGAACGCCATTGTAATACAGATACTTATGTTCCTAATATACATGCTACAATACCAGCAAATACCGCTGTTTTTATATCAACTCTTGGTTTGCATTATGATGAAAATTATTTTCCGAATCCGCATATATTTGATCCTGATCGCTTTTTAAAGGAAAGTATCAAAGAAAGGCATCCATTTGTGTATCTACCTTTCGGTGATGGTCCACGCAATTGCATTGGTAAATAGCTGTTTTATATTTATTTGATTGAATTAATTTTTTCATATGCCTTTCAGGAGATCGTTTTGCTATGAACGCCATCACAGCATGTCTGGCGCATTTATTATCGAAGTATAGAGTTGAACCTTGTGCAGAGACCCCCATTCCTATAGAATTTGCAAAAAAGGGTTTTATATTAAATGCAACAGATGGAATTCCTTTAAAGTTTGTGAAATTGGAGGCTACACAGTGATAAAGTAATTTCTGGATACAGTAGAAATAGGTTATAACGGCATTGCATGGACCGCCAGTCTGTTTTTGCCGTTATAAGCGGATCTGGTTTTCAAACGCAATAAATATACACAATATTAATTTCTGCCTATTTTTAGAATAAATAAACAAAACTCTTGAAACTATTTTTAAACAATCACCTATCTTTTGTTATAGAATATTTGCAATTTATACCCTTTCATAGGTGTAGAACTAGTTATGCTATCCTAGTTGGCAATTATCTCCATCCATTTCTTCCTGTCCTTTGCAATCCGTTTGACTTCCCTTGTGCTCAATCCTCTACTCTTTATAATTTCTTCGATTCTGTCTCGCCACATTCTTTTCGGCCTCCCTTGGCCTTGCATCTTTGATTAACAGACGTTTCTTATGCATCTCCGCCCGTTCACGCTAATTGTCGTTCTTCGATTGTCATCTCCACAGTTTTCACTTCTAGCTCCCTTCTTACTTCATCTCCGCATGCATCGGTGTTTTAGTCTTTCGTTTATTGTCCACCATTCGCTACCGTATACATTTTTTATTTATTTAAAAGAGCGGGGGGGTCAGACTATAGCCGTCTTACAGCACTGCGGCCACCACACACAGGTGGTTAGAGGCCTATTGTACTAACTCCCTACAGGAGGAGTACTACGAAATAGACTTCCGAGGGCCGTACTTTCCCCCCGGCGACCCCCGTGAACGCATTGTCCAACACCAGTTTTTGACAGACGCAGGACATGAATCCGCGTCACCTTGCTGGCGCGCATCAGTTGTTCGGTACTGCTGACCAATGCGCCACCGAGGCCACCACCGTATATAAGTATTAGCCTGTATATTGCCTTGTACACTTTTATTTTCGTTTTTCTACTTATTTCCTTTTTGCTGTTAATGTACCCGCGTAGTATGTATAATTTGTTTGTATTGCATACTCTATGGTTAATGTCCGCTTCTTGCCTTATCATCTAATATCACACTCAGGTATTTGTATTGCTTCACTTGATCAATCACAGTCGATCCAATTCTTATATTTAAGTCCATTCTTTTGGTAGATATCGCCATAACTTTGGTTTTTGTTGCGTTAATTTTCATTCCGTATTTGATTAGTGTTTGGTTCCATATTATAAGTTTTCTTTGGAGTTCTTCCTCGCTGTTTGCTATTATTGTAATATCATCTGCGAATGCGCATGTTCTCTCCATATTTCTGTATCCCATACTCACAGCTGTAGATTTTTCGTTGCCTTCTTTGATTATTTTGTTGGTAAATATAATGAAGAAAATGCTGCCTCCTTGTCACCTTGTTTTGATATAAATTTCTTGGACATCATATTATTTGATATACTATATTTCTTGTTCTTTTATATAGACTCTGTGCTAACCTTATTAGTTTCTTACTCACTCCCATCTCGCTCATGCATTCCTATATTTGGTACCGGGGACTTTGTCGAACGCTTTTTCCAGTTCTATATAAGCTAGGAATATGTCTTTTTGTAGTTCTAATACTCTCGCTATTATTATTTTCAGCGTAAATATGTGGTCCTGCACCAACCTCTTCGGTCTAAATCCACTCTGGTTTTTTTTTGTATGATTTGTTGTTTCACTACTTTCCTTATCCTTCTTTCTATTATCTTCTCGTACATTTTTGTTGTTGTCCACGTCTAATATATATTTTTTCGTATCTAACTAAGGCAATAAGGTTCACAGCACTTTTTCATTACATACTATACTAGAAAGAAATCATTTGCCGATAACAAACCTGATAAACTAAAGAGTAATCTACAATTTCAATATATTAGGCTAGTTCTGAAATAATGTAGCTACTACTGTTATACTTACTACGGTGACAAGTTAATAATGCTGCCTACATTCTTAAACAATTTCATATTCTCATTGATTGTTAATGGTTTCTATATATTGGTGTCAACTTTTCTTCTTGGAATATGTGCATACAGGATATTATTATGGAGAAAGTTTCAATACTGGAACCATAATAAAATTGAACAAGTTCCTCCAGTGTTTCCTGTTGGAAATTTCTTGGATGTACTTGTGCAAAGAAAGGGGATTGGCGAATTCACTAGAGACCTCTATAACTATTCCAATGCCAAAATATTAGGATTTTATGTTTTTCATTATCCTCACCTGTTAATAAGGTGTCCAGACATAATAAAACAAGTGCTTATTACGGATTTCGCTAATTTTCATGACCGGAACATGTGTTGCGATGAACGTGCGGATGCTATAACATCCAAGATGATGGCAGTAGTGAAGAATCCAGAATGGAAGGTAATCCGACACAAAATGACACCAACTTTTACAGGATCAAAGCTGCGAGGAATGAAGAGGCACATTGTAAATTCATGCCATGACTTAATTAAATATCTGGATACTATCCACCACTATGGTCCAGTAGAAACAAAAGAATTATGTTCTAAATTTACTACTGATATAATAACGTCATGTGCATTTGGAGTGGATGCAAGTAGTTTTGCCCAAGAAGACGCACCATTTCGAGAAGCTGGTAGACGATTGTTTGAGACAAATGTTATAAATGGAATACGTCAAGCATGTTATTTTTTGATACCGTCCGTTGTAAAATTACTCCGCATTCCACTTTGTGATCCAGCTAGTATGCAGTTTTTAAAAGACGCTTTGCTACAAACCATTAGAATTAGAGAGACTAAGATGCCCAATCGCGGGGATTTGATTGATATTATCATTGAACTTAAAAAGAATAAAAATTTGGATAGTGGTATACCCTTTGGTAATTATATTTCCAAGTCAGATACTTATTGTTAGTAAATACCGTTTTTACTAACACAAAGTATTTTTAATTTTAGAGGGAGATAGAATTGTGGCACAAGCGCTACAATTCTTCGTTGCTGGTTTCGATACGACAAGCAGCGCTATTTCATTCATTTTATACGAATTAGCATTGCATGTAGAGATTCAAGAAGAAGTTCGTCGAAGTATCCTCGATTTGATGATTATGGGAGATGCGCACGTCTACGACGAAATAATGCAGTTGCCATTTTTGGAGCGAATTGTTCTGGGTAGAAATTTTAAATATGTTGTACTGATTTCATAAAATTGTATGATTTGCTTTTAGAATCAATGAGAAAAAATCCATCTGTACCATTTTTGGAGAGGCACTGTAATAAAGACACGTATCTCTCTGATATAAATGTTACAATACCAGCAAACACTCCAGTTTTTATATCAACGTATGGTTTGCATCATGATGAAACTTATTATCCGAATCCGCATATCTTTGATCCTAATCGTTTCTTGCCGGAAAATATGAAAGAAAGACACTCATGTGTTTATTTGCCGTTTGGTGATGGTCCACGCAACTGCATTGGTAAATTGTTTCTATAACCTTATTATTTATATGTATTTCATGTTATTACATTTTTGTAGTATGTATTTCAGGTGAACGCTTTGCTATGGATGCCATAAAAACATGTCTAGCACATCTGCTGTCGAAATATAGAGTTGAGCCTTGTGCAAACACTCCCATTCCTATTGAATTTTCGAAGAAAGGTTTCCTGTTCAATGCAAAAAATGGAATTCCTTTAAAGTTTGTGAAACTTTAGGCGACTGTATATTATTGCTATTGCTGCTTGGAGAAATGTTATATAATATAAATATTTTGTTATCTCCGCCTGTGAAAATCCGTTTTGCATTGTAATTGTGTTCTAAACATGTAATTCGCAAATAATATCAGAATTGTCAAATACAATGCCTTATCTTTTAAAGTCTCCCAAGAAATAAATGAATACGATATTATAATCTGACCCCTCAGTTTCATTATGTTAATAACGGCAGCACTGATCTTGCACCCTTTAGAACTCATACAAATTTCTAATTACCGATCACGTTGCCGGGGAACATTGATATATTGCTTGATAACTGATTAATTATAATTTTTAATATTATTGAACTATCAATATGAACAGCTAATATATTTCCAAATATTTATTATGACGGTTGCGTTAAAACTTGTTCATAATAGAACGTTTCGAGCTTTCAAGGTTGCCGATTTTACGTGTGAAGCTAAATCATTGAACGATTGTGTATTAATTATGTGAGTTAAGGCATAGTATGTGACCAGGTATTCAATAGACAATGTAAGCAATGCCCAAAATTGCAAGGTAATATACTTAGTTTATACATTGCCTAGTAAACCAATAAAATAACTAACGAGCTCTCGGTAATGTATTTTGACTGCAGATGTGAGATTTTGTTTATTTACAATTTACAGCTATCAGAAATGTGGGTACTTATGCCGAAAACGTAAGGAATTTAAAATTTTGTGCAAGACTATATAGTGCTGTAATCGACTCTTTGATTATGAATGATTTTAGTTGAAAATAATCGAATTACTGATTTTAGGTAATTATGACGCAAATAATCGATTACTGTTTAAAAAACTGCTTGCTTGTAATTCCACGTGAGTCAAATTGTTCTGTCTCGATTGTGATTTTTTAAGAACAGAAATTTTTATTTTATTTAGATTTTTGTGTGACATTATAGAACAATTATTTCTTTTTTTTTTTGTTATTTTCTGACATCTACAATTATATGAATATTGGAATTCAAATACAGGCGGGAATAGTTCGATATCACTCGAGCATTCATGAGGCAGCCCATTTCCAGTAGCTTAGATTGTATACATTGCGTAGGGTAAAATAGGCATCATATACTATACCTAGGCAATGTATACATTTCCTAGGCAATGTGTGTATTAAAGAAGTTGTACTGCACAATTCCTAACGATGACTGGTATTGTATACATTGCCTAGGCATCCTATACAATACTTGATTTCCAAGCTTTGCCTTTAATACCGTTCTGGACAATTTCTTATGGCGAGCATACACATGTCGGATACTTTACATTAAACTATTTTACTATATCAAAATATGACCTAGTTTTAATTTCTCTACTTTTTACCTTATTTACCATATTACAACACCTAAAAGAAATAAACATAATTAAACGAGTGCCTTAGTTTTTTTTATATAAAACCTAAAATTTATTAGAAGATTGCAAACAAACAGAATATTTGAAAAATTATACAAAGAAAGTTCATCACATACTTAAGTGCCAGTATACTTCCATTAATAAATAATTATAATTATATCAGTTTTCATTAATGGCTTTTATCTATTGGGAACTACTATTGTTCTTGGAATATTTGCATACAGCATAGTTCTATGGAAAACGTTTCAATACTGGCATCAACATATTGAACAAATGTCACCAGTCTTCCCATTTGGTAATTTTATGGATGTAGTCCTCCAAAGAAAGGGGATCGGCGAATTCACTCTGACCTCTATAACTACTCCAACGTCAACATACTAGGATTATACGTCTTTCATTACCCTCACCTTTTGCTACGTTCTCCAGATACTAACAAGTGCTCGTTAGTGATTTCGTAAATTTTCATAACCGAAATACGGATTGTGATAAACGTGCGGATTCAATAACATCCCAAGCCTTATCTATTGTAGATTATTCCGAATGGAAGATAATGTGACCCAAAATGATACCAGCTGATGACAGCGTCAAAAACGCGACTTATTGTAAAATCATGCCATGACTTTCTTCAACATCTTGACATACATTTTGTTGTAAAGCAACTTTTAGATAATATTAAGATTGAAAGTACTTTTGGAAGTGATTTTAACATTATAATTAATGAAA
>JAODVP010089133.1:0-10368 GCA_025400035.1 Tetradonia laticeps
GGAAAAATTTGAAACTTACAGAACTGATGTAGATTGAGATGAGGAAGTCATTACTGAAGTTCTTTTCTCATTATCACATAAAGTGTTGGAGTTATTAAAGATTTCCGAAATTTCATACTTTTTGAAAAAAAACATTTTTTTTAATAACAAACAACGTGGAAAAATCGTAGTTCCATACTCAAATGAGAAAATTAAGAAAAATTGTTTAATCATATACTATACCAACAGTTGAGTTGAAATGGTAAAATGTAAAAAATTCATAACTTCGAAACAAATTGAGATATCACAAAATTATAAACAGTATTATAATCAGCATAAAATTTCAGAGACAAGTTTAAAACTTTGCAAAATTTCACATAATAAAATTGAAGCCCTTTTTCCAAGGGACCATTAAAGTTTTCAAATTATAACTTACGTGGTGAAATAGCTTTTGCCCACGACTACATAATACAAAAATTACAGCTCGATCCGAGCACTTTCATGAAAAACGACAAAAAACTTCTCAAGGGGTAAGTAGCACTGTCCACTTTTTGGACGAAAAAAGCTGAAATTTACACAATCGAAAAACATGCTTTGGGAAAACAGCTGTAACTTGAAAATTACTACAAGTAAATAAATAAGAGCATTAATTATTCTTTAAAAGTTAAAAGCATGCTCTCAGGGCCGTCGCGTGGTTTGTTGGCGCCCGAGGTAAACTTCGTCAGGTGATGCTATGAGCAAATACAACAGATAGGCACAACGATATTTACATCTGACTACATTTTTTCAAATTTCGTAGTTAACTGTTTTTCTAATCGCGGCGCCGGCGAAGGCCCTGCATGCTCTATAGATACAAGTTAAGCTCTATAGCATATATAATAACTCAATCTGCATCGGCATCTGTAAATTGCAAATTTATCGAATACTCCCAAAAACAATTATCGAAATGTTCAGTGAAAATGTTAAACTGTTCGATTAATGTGTTAAGTTTTGATTACAGACTTTATTTCCATCTGCTGACATACAATTGATCTAATTCAAATACAGTAAACGATAAAATATTACAAATTAGAAATTTTCATTATCGCAATAACAAAAACTGCACGTATAAAGAAGTTTATTAACAATGCACAATATCCACCTCGAATTGCGTATATTTCTGCATAGCAATAATACAACTATTAGCGAATTTAATGACTCATCTGCCGCCATTTAGCGGCAACACAATATTCTCTCAGATTTTAAATGAAAATCTCATTTGCGCCATTAGTATAAAATGCAATAATATCATTACAACAGATTCGTTATGAAATGTCCGAATTTATGCTTAAAGTCTATTCCAATCATTCATGTCTATTATCTCAAATACAACTAACTTTTACATAGATATAAAAATACAAACATGTCGAATAAGAGAATTACAAAATAGAGAAATAAATATTTCGCCTTACAAATGATACTTATGCCTATAAAGGCTTCACACGTTTACAATTTTAGTTCTGCGACAGTTTCACACCCTTACTTAAAAATCAAAATCCAAAACAAAATTACAATGGATATAAAATCTATGTATACCTTAATGATTTATAATTTATCTTTACAACGAGTTCAATTTAATTTGTTATAACAAAATATTAAGCGACACAAGGTGCCGGTGATGCTTTCTCTACATTTTACTTATGTATCTTTTAAATATATTATTCAATTTGTAATCTTACATTTACATAAAACTATATATTAAGTTATTTACAGGGTGCTCTGGTACTTATCTTGTACTTTCTCATGTATGTTAGTAATCGTCTAATTCGCAATGCAGTCTAGTACATTTTCAAAAGTTAAGCGATCGCGGTTTGAGCCCAGTCGTTCTACAGCTGAGAAATTTATGTGCTTTTTCGGTCAGTTCAATTTGGTCTTTCGATTGACCACATGCTACCATTGTCCACATTACATCCAACTGCAACAGACATGAATTAGTGCCATTATCTTGGCAAAAGATCGGTTTCATGTACAAAGCAAGACTTGATAGACTTCTATCACAACATCAAATAATTGTAAATAAATATTTCTGAGAGAAGCCCAGTTCAGTGGCTGCTCAATGAAAATCAACGTAAAGCATGCCGAACTCCAAACATAAAATGAAAGCATTCGATCCACATAAACACATAATTATAACAAATAAAATGAACGCAAACACAGTTAATACGCCCTTGCAGGTGTAATGGGAGGATCATTTGGTTAGTGCCTGATATTTGCTGACGAAGTCTTTTTAGTCGCCTTTGTTTGTACATTGTTAATCGAGAGACTGCTCACCTTAGGTGCAGGTTTAGAGTCTTGCTCCGTGAATGTAATGCGTTTGACGGCAGCACTGCGTAGACCGCTGGCTCGGGATGGGGCACTGGTTGAGGGCACGAACTGCCGGGATAAAGAGGACAGAAAGCTACAATACAACCCAACACACAAACATACTACCACACCCTAAGCCTGAGCGACTCGCACAAATCTAACAGCAGAAAGATTGGGCCTCGGCAGGTTAATTGTATCTTAGATAATAGACGGATGAATCATTAGGCGAATATTTGTTTATATACGCTTTTCTGCTGTTACCTTTGTGTAGAGCACCATGTTCTTTTAATACTAGAGAACCTATATCAACTGTGTCTTTAAATCAACGCGGATGTGTGCAAACCGTTACTAAACCAGCATTCCTGAATTTTGAGCAAGCTTCGTTGCTTTGCCGATGAAATTAAAACTATGATAATAAGTAAATAACAGTTATAACTAATTTTTGGTCACGCAATCTTTAAATATGCGTATGCTATGCATCTTTTAACAACACAAATAACAAAATAAAGAAATCATGCATTTCAAATTGAAGAAAATATGCACAACATAAAACGATCATTTCAAGCGTGTAAAGTGCACTTTGGGCTAATCTTTTTTGGGGGTAAATAGCAGAAAATGTTGAACTTGCAGAAATAAAATAACAGACTTCTGCAAGTTAAACCTTCCATTTGCTTGTCATCATTGTTCCAATCGGACTACATTATTCGTTATTTAAAGTGCCACCACAGTTCGTTTCATGCTTTCCAAAAAGAAGTGTGCATCGCAAGAAATAAATAAGTTACTTTTTAAATTGTTATACAATAAATGCGAAACCAATAAGGTTAAAAACAAAACTAAAAGTGAAAGAATAAATATAAAAACAAACAGAACGAAAAAGAAATGCAAAAGAGAAAATTATGTGAACATGCAAATATTGTTGCATCAGCAAATAGGCAGTGTAAGTATGAAAAATTTGGGTAAGTGAGAGTGGTTACTGGGTGTAAGAAGAAAATCGTCTTTGGTACACATTGTTTGGCTAGTGGTGTAGTATATAATTATCTCCAAAACAATACCAATCCTGTACCTTCGAAGATGACGCCGAGGAAAAGTCCAAGCTTGCTACTCCACCGAGTAAGTCTTTCGAAAAGGAATTAGGGGTATTGAAGAGACCTGATGCGTCTTCGCCCAATGATTTACTCTATTAACAATTTACACACGGACATTAGTTACCTGCTGTGGTGCGGTTGGCTGTGCGTATTGCAAATGATATAACATGTATGTACACATAGGTGCTTCCACCAAACAAAAACGTATTAGTTGAAGAAAAACAAACAAAAACACATAAATATTTGAAAGGAAACTTGGTACTCACCGGCGTTTCCACGGCAAATGACATATCCGAACTGAGAGGTGAGTTGGAAGTAGTCCACGCGGGGGCTAATGCTTTTCGTACTTTCTTATTAGGCAGGATGTTTTCTTTGTCAGCTGGAATTAAGGTTTTCCTCTTGCCGGCGGTTAAAAATCCACTGTCATTCTAAAATAAAGTTTTGATTAATATTATACTTTGAATTCTTAATAATTGGACCTTCTTATATTCATTGTTACTTAATATTATAAGGCAATTAATGCATAATTGGTGCCAATTTCCGAATTTCGCATCACATCCGATCTAAACCTGACCTCGACAAATCAGGAATGAAAAATTTTCGCCATTCATCTTCAACTCGTTGAGATTAAAGACAAAATATGTACCTATATGTTGTAATTTCCAGTTTAGACTGAAAATTTGATTCTTCAAAAATTTGTACATATACGAATGTTGTAAATTCCCGGCCAAAATTTGAAGAGGAAATGAATGCTAAACTTCGATAAAGTCTAACACTACACAAGACGCTGTTTTATCAATTGTTAGAACTATTGTTATAATAGTTCTTCATGGAGTACGAAAAAGTACAATGGGACAGAAATTCCAAAGTAGGCAAAAACTAACCAACAATCTTAATTAAGTATTAGTTAGTAGTAAATTAAGGAATAGTTAAAACTATGACCACTTACATTAAACATATCACCATCTTTCTTCATAATTTCTGTAATATCTTCCAGACGTGTCGGGGTATCAGGAAGATTCTTAATTGGACCAGACTTCTTCTCTAAATCAGCGAGGGCTTTCTTGAAAGGTGTCGGAGTTCGAGGCGTATCATGATTAAACATTAACCTCCCTTTACTGGGCGTAGTCACCTCAGAAGTAGATGCCCGCGTATCCTGTCTGATACTGAAGCTATTTGGAGTAGTCAAAGGACTATAATCACGATCCTAAAAGTAACAAATGGTAAACATAATTCGTATCCGTTAATTTCTAAAGAAAATTAAATAGTAAATAGTACACACTCGTATTCTATTCTTTGTTGGTGTTGTAGTACACGACTGTCCATTCTTCATTGGAGTAGAAGACGCAACCGTCAAATCGAAGGTCGTTGGCCCCGGGCTATGATGGGCAGCGAAAAATTGAGACGGACTGAAAGGAGAGTCTTTCATAGGCGACACATTGGTGCCCCTCTGTGGAGTTTCATTCTTTGAATTGAGAAACTCCATCATTTGTAAGTCGCTCACGCTCATAGAATCGTAGATTCCACTATCGCCATCAACGCTTTTGCCATTCGTTGTTCGCGACTTACGTAGGATAGAAGGAATAACACGAGGACCTGTTGCAGTACTTGGTTTAAATGACGTGGAAGTCCTCGCTAGGATTTGTCGAGGCACCAAATCGCCTTTTAGTGGTGTTATACCCGGAGAGCAGAAATCGCCGATGGTTTCCATACCAGAATTCATAGAATCCAATGTAAGATACCGCATGTCCGAGAGGTTAGAAGAAGAATCTTGGGGGGAATTTGTAGAAAACACTGTGTTCGACGGGGTGTGCGGAGATGGATTTGTAAAATTCGATGACTGACTACTTCCTTGATCATGCCATTCCTATATATTTATATATTTAGTATTAATACATACAGTATCAATAGAATACAATGATTCCTTACCTCAATGTAAAGTGATTGTGAATCAGCGGCATATTCATGTCCTTGAGGTTTTTGTATTTTGAGAACTTTCCTCCCCCGTCCTCGTTTCTCGCCGTCACGATCAGTTTCGTATTTACGCCGCATTGTCGAATTCCAGTGGTTTTTGATTGCATTATCAGTACTGCAAGGTAAACAAATGTTTAGTAAACAGAAGAAAGTCAACGAATACTTGGATATTCGACATACCGTCCGGGTAATAACTTGGCTATCTTCGCCCATTGATTGCCCCATTGCTTGTGCGCCCTGTATATAATATCATCCTCCTGCTCCGTCCACGCCGATTTCTTGATGTCCGGATTGAGATGATTGTGCCATCGTTCGCGACATTGCTTGCCAATTCGCCCGCGAAGGTGTTTGGCTATAAGCGTCCATTTCTTTGGTCCGTATCTGTTCACTAACTCTATTACCTTTTCGTCCTCCTATTAAAAAAACATCAACTTGTTTAATAACAAGCTTACTGACTCATGTTCGACAAAGTGTAACGATTCAACGACATATGTGGAGTGCACATCACGTTCACTTGTGCATGGCAAACGAGGAGAAACCATAAGGCACCAATTTATTCAACATTTAGCGCCACGGTTCCATTTGGATAATTCCTGTGTGAACTAGTAACATTTGCACTCGTGGTAACTGTACTGCAGTTACTATTTAAATGCGATAATTCATATAAATAAAATAGATAAACTGAAATTCAAATATTATTTGAGTCCACCATTGCGCAATGTATACCGTAAGCAAATATTGAGTAGAAAATGCATCTCATATACGCAGTAAACTTTATTAATTGTTGGTCACTTGTCATATAAATTTGAATCCAATCATTTAATGAATCGGGGAGATAAATTTGTACACCGTATTGTGTTTTATTTATGTAGCAAAAAAGTAGTGTATGTACAGCTGTTCATAGAGAGCATACAACGATAAGTCTATGAATATTGAATGGTGTTTTCATTCAGCACTATACAGCTCAATGAAAACACCAGAATTGAACCACAAGACTGTATTAACAACGATGAAAAATTGCGTATAGATTGTATTGTCCATTCAAATTTCACTTTACTTATACAATAATTGCTAACGTACAGCATAGAAAAAGCATTCAAGTGTTAATTCCTTGATTGATACACGATTCATTTGAAAACTCATCAGTTGTCCATTTCTTCGTCGGCAAAATATATTGGGGATTAAATTACAAAAAAATTGCTTACATTATTTAAAAACAATTCTGAATTAGCAGCGGTGACTGGTGCAGAAAATGAGCGTCAGTTAAAATGAAACAGGAATAAACAATTTCTCACACGCAAATCTTCAGCTGGAAGCCACACTCATTAAAATTCGTTACATCTGGTTTAGCTCGCACTTCCGGTTGCTTAAAAATCCTCCTCCTATTAACTAACTGACCTAATTCCGCTACACACAGTGACATTCCAGTGAAATTCGTCGGCGTTTCTAAAAGCACCTTCTTAAAATGCTTTTTTTACAATATTTTTTCATTTGTAAAATATATGGTTCCTTTCCTGTCACACGTGATCTCATAAAAGCTCACCTTGTAGATATTTTAAGACATAGAGGAGTTTCTCACTCATAGATTGCGAGTGTGTCTCCCGTTGTTTATAATTCGCTGAAATTCGTCCCGTAACAAACATAACTCCCGACATAGTCTGTCTCTGTCTGGTTTTGTTTGCTGCAACATTATTTCCCCCTAGCGTATGACGCGTTCAACCATGAAGAAGTGTGTATACTTAGCAGTGCGCGTCCAGGGTATGCCAGCAAGACCACGTATGCACTACTGCATGCACGAACCGTACAAAGAGACGCGAAGAAGCCCCAACCTGGTCGAGCAGTAGCGGCGACCGGTTCTCGCGAGCCAGCGACGCGAAGGAATAACATGAGAAAAAGGGCATTGTACTACTCTGGCCGATATCCCACGATTCGGATACTAATGACTCTAATTTCAAAGGTGTTTGTATCTTTTAGAAATAAACTAAACAAAATTACCTCTTTGGTCCACGGTCCTTTAACCAGCTCCGGATTAACCACTTTCGCCCATCTCTGCTGACACTGAATATCCGAGCGATCCGGAAAATACTTTGCGATGATGTCCCACCGCTCAGTATTCTCCTCAACCAGCAGTTTCAGCTGAGCGTCTTCGTCTTTACTCCACCGCCCTTTGTTGATGGGCTTCTTACCGCGCTGATTGTTCAATTCATCGTACAATCCCGACTCGTCTGAATCTTCATTCGCGCTGTCTTCAGAGTCGACATCGCGTTTGGCGCTGCAACAATCATAATAACCATTAATCAATCATAATAAATCAAAGACCTAAGTTTAAAAGATGCAGATTATATTGCAAACATTTCCAGGTGCATTAAATTTGAAATTAGACAGATACAATCACCCTTAATTCACATGCATTGGCGGTGACCCCCTCTGAGATATTTTCCCATCGTAGGAAAACACACAAGGTCCAACTACGAGCCCAAGGTGCGCGCAATGCAGTACTATGGGAATGCGTTTCTATTTCGATTCTATTATGCAATCTGTCTTCTAACTGGGGCGATGCATGTGCACAAAGCGCGTGCAAGTTCTCTTCTCACACTCTGCGTCCCTCATGTAATAAATTCCTCAATTCTTTGATTCGTACCTGTCTTCATCTCACGCTCAGGATGTGCAAGGGTTGAGGGTATGAGAAATTTAAATTAGGGGATGCGCAATGACCTAGTAAGGCGAGAATATGCTCGATACATTTTAATTTCGATGGGAATAGAATGCAGATAAAAGAGCTTCAGAAGAAGCTCGATCCTCTATCAAGTTCTAGGTCTACTCCTATGAAATGATTTGGGTCAAACACGATGCCAATTTCTCGAGCCGACTATCGATGGTATCAAACGGAAACACAAAGTTCAAGCCTAGCCCTTTCTTCTGCGCCTGCAGACGGAAACGCATTCAAGGGTGAATGCAGGAAGAAGGTTCTTACTTCTACATGTCAAGCATAATTCCCATTTCCTCTTTGTTGTGTGGACAATGAACAAAGGTAGCACATTTGAAAAGACATCACAAGATGTAATTAAGTCAAAAGTAAGATAATTTAATGAATTCACAATATATCCATCAATAAAATTAGTAAAAAAATATTCAGTTATACAGAAACTAATTAAAAGTAAACTATTTTACCACACATTACCTCCAACGTCCGTTTTCGCACGAGTAGATCAGGTGTATCCAACCCGCATTAGAAAAAAGGTAGAGCCAACAAAAGTGAAAAGTTCAATACACCCTCGTCAACTCAATGCACAGTTAGAATTTGAAATACGGCGACATGGCTAGTCCAAACCGGCGTCTTGCAGGTGTAAACTTCACCTTTGAAGAACGCCTAACATACGTGCAAAGCATATGCTCCGTCAAGATGTCTAGGGCACGCGCCAACTCGCGCCACTTTTTACATTATTCCAACTACTCCGTAGTGTCCTAATGCGACGACATGTGGTGTCTTACGTCCGCGCTCTTTGCTTCTTACCCCTATAGCGTAATTAGCTACCTTATCTAACATTTATTATGTATGAGTACCGACAGAAGGCAAATACAACCTTATAAACCTGCCTTTAAACAGAGATGATTGAGGCTTGAATTACCTATAAACATTCAATTTATGTACATATTAAGAAGTGTAAGTCACTTCCGTGTATGTTTACTCCAACATTTATTGTGTGGTTGGTAGGACGATATGAAAGAATTCTATGCTCTAATATGTACCTACATTTGTTTGAGAATTGCAAGGAGGTAGACTCCTTGCTGATTGCGAAGAATAGACGTGTATATTCAAAGAAAACCGAAGAAAGCAGAGAAATGATCGCATTTGAACAGCTGGCCGAAAACGCGCGCGTTCTTTCGGCACGCGACCGTCTTGTCTTTTGCATCTTGCACCACGCTATCAGAGGGGAACAATTTTATTATTAACATAAAGTTACACACGGCGCAGCGTATTGTTACTGTTTTCAAAGGAGGGTGTGCGAGAAGGTAAGAATTGAAAAGAAATCAAACATCTAAACATCTGCTCGGAACCTCGCAATGTCGGAAGTAATGTCGCAATTTGTCCATTTCTCAAATACGTATATAGAAAACAATAAATCAACAATTGAATCGTTTATTTCAGAAATCCCTCAAGGGACATTTTTCTGATATTCTTCTAGTCACACAGTTTTATGTAGAAATACGTGAATTATCAAGTTTTTCAATCGGTTTTTGAAATTTTTGTGTATTGTGTATTTATACTTAAGAGCTCAAGTAGTGAAATTACTTGGTAGCTTTCTGCAGTAAATTTTATGTTCATCTTGCTTCGTTTTCATATTTTACGAAATTTTCTATCCATCTGCTTTTTTGTCGGCTATATTTGTTCTAACTAATTGTAAGAGATTGAGTAAATTGTATGTTTATTTGGTTTGAAACTGTGCACATCGAAAGTACTAGATGATGAACGCAATTTGAAAATAATAAGACATTCTGCAAATGAAAATGTACACCTGATTAACTACTGTCCCTGAAAATTTAGATTCTGTATTGATTTGTACCTAAAATTTAAATTTAGAAAAGTTTTGATTAAATACTAAAAATGAACAAGATATGCATTTACAAAAGTTAATAGTAGTTCATGTAGTTAAACCTGGAGATATACTGGGTCATTAAATTCAAACCCTACAAGCAAAATAAAGTCAATATTATATGTAAAAACAATTTTTAGGTTATAATTTTGTATTTTGTTACTGAAACCCGGCAAGTGAAAAATTTTAATTATTTTTTTAAATATAAATAAAAATAAAAGCTATAACCTTCACTAGTTTTTGAACTAGGAAGTTTTTTTCCCCACAAATTAGAAAATAAATTACAGGATTCTACTTATTTCGATGACGATAACTAGACCGGTGTTAAGAAAAGAAATATGAATATTCATTCCTAAAGTCTTAACCATTATGTAATTCCTAATCAAATTGCG
>JAODVP010089144.1:0-13165 GCA_025400035.1 Tetradonia laticeps
GTGGCAAGGACTATCGATTAATCGATAGTACTATCGATAGTTTCCCATCACTACTACCTACCTAACTAGTGTAAACGACGCTTCAAGGTATTTAAAAAATAGGAGCAGCGTTTATACCATGATACAATTTCTACATGTATTGATGTTTTTTTTCTGTCATTTTTCAAAAGCGTCGCTTACATTAGAAACAAAATTTGACGTATTACGACAATTGTTGCTTTATAACAAACAATTTAGCATCTATAGCGTCGTTTACACTAGCAACGTTTGTACTACAATGAAATTAAAATAACTTTATACTGTACATGATGCATTGTGCTTTTTACCTAAAGCTTCGTTTACATTCGATCTCACATTTGAAATAAGTATAAATAGCATGGACTGCATTGTAAATTTTATTTATATCTATTATTTGTAAATAAAGGAATTTAGAGTGTAAACGACGCTATATGTAAAATGATGCACATTTTACGGCTATCAATATAGAAACGGACTTCATAGTGAATGTAATAATGTTTTTTTTGTGATTTTACCTAAAGCGTCGTTTACAATCGAGTCGAAAAAAACGCTTCTAGTTATTGTAATTAATAAGTAAATTTCAAAATCACGACACATTATAAACGTTACTTTGTAATAATTTACCATCCATAGCATCGTTTACACTGGAAATATAAAAAAGCATTCTTTGTACGACTGCAATGAGATTTCGAGAATGACTTCGTAGTGTAAATGATTTATTCTGCTATTTAACCAAAGCATCGTTTACACTCCATGGTAAATTTAAAACAAGCAAGGAAAGAAAAGTGTAAACGACGCTTTTTCTTTTTATCGACGCTTTGATAAGTAAATGTCAAAATAACGATACACGTTGTTTTGTAATATTTTACATATAGCGTCGATTACATTATAATATCCGAAACGTCGGCAAAGACATGATAGTGCAATTAAAATTATATGAAAAATAATGTGAAAAAAGTATCGTTTACACTACATTAAGATTTCCTGCTATTTTCCTTAAAGCATCGTTATATTCGACAGCAAATGTGAATAACAATAATCGTTTACACTTTACACCTAAAAACTACTTGGAACACAACGTAAACATGTAAATTTCATGTTTAATAAAAAAAAAGTGTAAATGTGTAAGTAAACGACGCTATGTGTGAAATAAGAAAAAGCATCGTCCAAACTGGAATATTTACCACTGAAATCATATCATAATTAAATAAAATTGTTTGTCACTTTACCTAAAGCGTCGTTTACACTATGAAATTGATACATGTTACCGAAAGCGTTTCGAAATAACGGTTTCGCTTAAACGACCTTATATGCTTGAAGTAAAATGACAAATAGCGTCGTGTACACTATGTGGTACTGTTATGTGTGAAACTAACTTCATAGTGTAAACGATGCTTTGTATAAAAAAAGAATGATTATATATTTTTCTGTGTATCTACAACAATACTGTAAACGACGCATTCAACAAAAATCATAATACATAATTTACATTCTATCAAGGGCCGATTGATAGGAGTAGATAATTGAATTTGTCATTCAATTAATCAACACTGTGATCGAATGCGCTTGAATGTAGCTAGCATTGAAGTACCTGCCTACATACCTGCATTGTTTGCGCATGTGCGTAATGCGCGTAATGTGCGTACGCAGTTTTGCAGTGCGTGCTCGTGCGTGCTATTAATAGGCGGCGATAGAAACAATTGGGCGCGTGGCGGCGCCGATCGGGGTCAGTGGGTCGATCAATGCTGGGAGGCTTGCCCCGGCGCCCGCAATGGCCGCGCCCGCCGCCAACTAGGCCACCCCTATTGATCCCGTTTCACTGCCGCCGCCGGGCCGCAGGGACACGTGCGCGACCCGATTCCACCGCTGCTGCTGCTGCCACTTCTTCCACTTGTATTTCATCGAACTGATACATTGTCGATACTGATTACCCATTTGCTTTTCTTTCTAATTTTCAGCTTTCTAGACTTTAAGTTTTACAGTTTTACGGTCGAGCTTGAAAAACTAAAAGTATTTTCATCTAATCTAATATAAAGTGAAAGTGTACACGTATTCTCATGCGAGTCAAAAAAGAAAGTTTGGGGCAATAATAACATAAAGTAATTGTTACATTAAACTTTAGTATGAAATTGTAATAAGCATCGTTTGCACTATGAATGTAACACGTAGAAATTTGTTATGGTATACACGATGGTATAGCTTTAATTTGAATCTTAAAAGTACGTTATAATGTGAACGACGCTTTTTTCACAAAAAGCACTATGACTAATTTATTAAAATCAGGTCGCAGAGTAAACGAAGGCTTTTTCACTAGGAACGTTTTTATTTCGATTTTACTTAAAGCCCCATTCACACTATGACCTATTTTGATAATTCTTCGTGTAAACGACGCGTTTTTGTGTCAAAATCACGTCATAGTGTATGTAAACAATGCTTTTTCTTAGTTTACACTATGTTGAAACGCTGTTTACACTATGACCCAAAATAAAAAATACTTCATAGTGTTAGCAACGCTTTTTCCCACCTAACCCTCGTTAATACTGTTATATTTTGTGGCAAACACAATATATTATAGTGTAACCGACGCTTTAGGTAATATGACTGAGCCTTGGTTACACTATGAAGTGATTTTAACATTCAAAACAATATATCATAAACTTTAAAAAAACTTACAAACAAAGTCTTTTTTGTGATTTTACTGAAAACCTCGTTTACACTATGACCTAATGTTTACAGATAAAAATTTTTCACCCACAGCATCGTTTACACTATATCATATTTCGTAACACTAATGGCACTTTGGGTAAAATGAGAAAAAGCATCGTTTACAATACATGGTGATTTTGTTATAAAAGTATATAATAAGTATTGTTATGAGTGCTGTCATTTTATATAAAGCGTTGTTTATATTCTGAACTACTTTTGATCGCATTATAATTATGAAACTTCATATTCCAATATTATTTTAAGTTCAAATGATTAATGAAAAGATATCGTACAACTTAAAATAATATTGGAATATGAAATTTCATAATTATAATGTTAAAATCAGTTCCAAAACTACTTTCAATCTTAATATTACTTTTGATGGGTTAAAGGAAAAATGTTCCTAGTGTTAAAAACACTTTTTTTTACCTAAAGCACCGTTTACACTCACATTGTTGTTGCACTCAACACATCATGGTGTAAACGATGCTTTGGGTGAAAATAAAAAAAAAACGTTGTGTATGAGTTGCATCGTTTACACTTGACAGATTTTTGTGCAAAACTCACGTCATAATGAAGACGACGTTTAAGGAAAAATCATAAAAAAGCATTGTTTACACTATGAAATGTTTTTGACATAATAATATGACGTAGTGTTGGTTAACAAAGGCTTTTCTGTCATTTTACTTAATGCATCGTTTATACTATGTCATATTTTTGGGGCAAAAACCCCACCATACTGTAAACGACGCTTAAGGTAAAATACTGAAAAAGCATCGTTTAAGTATGGTGTAATTAAAAAAAATTAAAATATAAAATATAAAATTTAAAAAATTGTGTTAGCGATACATACTTTTTTGTTCCTAAAGCTTCGTTTACACTACGACATATAATTCTGTGTCCTCTCAACGCTTTAGAGAAAGATTTGTTATGTGTCAATTTACGCAATTATGTTGTGTAAACGACGCTTCTTAACTAACACTACTTATATTTATACTCTGACAGATTTCTATATATTTACTCAAAATTATGCTAAATGTAGCATACTCGACGCTTTAGGTAAAACGTCAAGAAGCATAGTTTACACTTACACTAAGGTGATTTTAACACAAAAATATGTGATAGGCACTAGAGTAAACTAAGCCTTTTGTCATTTTATCTAGAGCATCGTATACACCATGACGTCATACTTTAACATAAAGCATCGTTTTTATTATAACCAATTATTGTGTTCAAAATCATGTTGTGGTGTAAATCATCGTTTACATTGCTAAGGATGTAAACAACAATGTTTGATAGAAAGCGCACGTCATAGTGTAAACGACGCTGAGGTAGAAATAGCGTGAAATACAAAAAAACTCAATCTAAAGCATTGGTTACTCTATAATGAATTTGTAGGTGTCATCATAGTGTAAATGACGCTTTAATGTGACGCGTAAAAATAATTTATTTAATACTTTATAAATAATAATAAACAAATTCATATCATAGTGTATACGACGCTTGTTGTCAACTGTTTGAATGTGTAGATACCGTTGTTTAGTTTTACATTTAACGCTCAACTTTTAACTTGGGATGGTAATTAACTCACAATCAGCTACGCGACAATGGGCATTGAAATTGAAAGAGTGAAAGTGTGACGAGTCAGAAATTCCCTGCCTACGTAATTGCGCTAGCAGGTCGAGCATGCTGTGTTCCGAACATTAAATCTTTTTTTTATACATGCAGCACTACACAATACAAATAAATAATCAATGGAAGTGAATCATTGTCGCTCGCACCGGCTTAATTTCTTTGTATTTGCTTTGTAATTGCTTAGAAAGTTGGTTTTATCATGATTACAAATTGGAGATTAATCATTTAGGATAGATTACATGGTGCGACAATACCAATCTGTTCCTGGTCCAAGGTTAGAACATATACATTTAGGGAATGTGAGACCAACTAGTTAGAAGTAAGCGCTATCGGTCACAGTCCTAACAACGGTTCAAATGCGCACACGCAGGGTGTACAAACCTTATGTATTTGTTTCGAGTCATGGCGTACCAAACACTAAGTTAGTACATAAATTTTAAACAAGTTCACTGGCCTCTTTCGACTTTAATCATATGGGAAAACTACACCTCCATTCATTGTGTGCAGCTTGGGGCATAATTACATCGATAGTTATATATACACATTTAAATCAATCGGCATCTTATCCATGGAACTAAGAAAAACAGGTTAAGATAGTAAAAGAATTAGGGTTGCAAGCAAACCATTTTCAACAAATGTCATTTCTGTCATTTTCATTCGTCAGTCAGATTTGCAGATGAAAGTCTATAAGTGTACAAATATTTCTCACCTCAAATATCATTTGCTCAATATGTTTAATGTGTTTAATCCTCAGCAGATTAAGAGATATCCTAGATAATCGAGTAATTTCCCAGCGTTGCTCGGCGTGAGCAGCAGTGATGCAACACACGAAGTGACCCACTTCGGGCGAGCGGCACGTGTGCCTCGAGAGGCAGTGGAAGCCGCCGACGGCCGCTGCTGGCGAACCTCTGCACCTTCTTCGCTGCTCCGTGCCGACGACCTTTGTCTTCGCCCGAGTTCGCCTGCTGCGGCCCCTCGACGAGCGCACATTGCCTTCTTCGGGTCATGCTAACGCGCACGCACTGCCATCACAAGCTGCACAGTTAAATTTCGTTCGTGATGTTCGTGATGATTGCTTTGCTTCGTTTCCAAAATGTACTTTCACTGTTTCACATGCGATCAACTATGTTTTTTTCACTGTAGGTGTATCACTATAGGCACAGTTACGTGACTTTATGTTTTTATGTAGAGTTGTAGAGAAAACGGAAATTTAATAGGAAATATGTAAATTAGAACAACCGTGACCTAATTTTCTTTGTTATACTTACTAAATTAATAAATATGTACAAATTACACTCTCTCGTGATGAATAAAAGTACTATGGAGTTCTGAATAAAAAAGTAAGTAGGAATTTGTATATTACAGCCTTTGGTTATGGTACTTACCACGTGGTGGCACTGTATGTAATTTTAAGATTTTCATTCAAAAATATGACCATTTTAAGAAGGGTAACTTTATGAATACAATTATTAAAGAGGCATATTATTATTGTATTATTCATTATAATTGATAAAATTTACAATTACTGTTATAATTAACAATTTCCTGTTTTGTAATTATTAAAAATGATTGCACTACCAGCGATGTACTACGACAAATTACCGAAACAAACGTAAGTTATAGAATTTAAGTTAGCGACAATTTTATATGTGCTTTGTAAATAAAAAGCACTAGTAACTGGTTAGAATATTTTATAATTTTTAAAACAAATATTGTTTCACCTTAATTCGAATATTTATAGTTCAATTAATTATTTAATATGAACATATTTAAACGAATGTATAACGCCATCTTCTTTACGCGACGTGTTACTAGTCGTTATGAAAGTTGCCTACAATAAAAAAAATCGTGTAATAATTATATTGCTAACTGTTATGTTAAGTTATAGAACTCAAGGTAGAGATATTTTTTATTGGTCATTATTAGAAGCGTGATTATTTGTTGATCACAAAATAAAACGAAATAACGCGGAATTTAATAATAATAGAAATAAAAATCGTTTTTATATTTTTCGATGAACTGAATTTGTATCAGTATTTCTCGTAGCAATCCATAATATTTGGACATTTCGTAGTGCTTGCAATAACTAGTATCCAATAACAACAATTATATCACATCGTAGTTATAATAATGCCGAAGACAAAACTAACGCTTTCAGACAGAGCACAGTAATTGTTTAGAATATTGTATATTAATTAAAATAAATATTGCTTCGAGTTTGTTACTTATTATATTGTTTATTATATAATTTATTGATCAATTAATTATTTTACATAAATGTATTTAAATGAAAGCATGAGCGCCATTTTCCACATGTGATCTAAAACAGAACTAACAAAAGAGTATTGAAAGTTGCCTATAATAAAGAACCAGTTTTGAGCAAATAAAAATGCGTTAAATTGTGTTAAAACATGTAAGTAATATTTTTATATATAAAAAAAATCTAATTAATATATGTTCCTATGTAGTTTTCGCACTCGGGGCAAAAATGATCAACGTTCATGCAAATAGGACAAATGTATGGAATAAAACACAAGCTGTAAAAACATCAATATTACACTCTTATCGTTAAAAGTTTAATAGGTACGAATTACCAACAGATGCACATCACAATAGCCTTAAAATGCGTTTTAGCAGATGGTATGATATTCACTTCGGTTGTGACATAGTAACCACAATGGGGACAGCTTACAATCTGCGGTTTGGGACCTAAAGGAACCACAGAGTACGGTTTTTCGAATTGTGTCTTTGCGCCCTTTGCTCCAGCTCTTGTTATGGACATTTATTTTGATGTAGTGTATAATTAGTGTATCAGCAGTTTTTGTGTAAAACGTGGTAGACAAATGTCATTAATATTGTGACTAATGAATCAGAACCTGTTAATGCTGATAATGATGACTGACGTCGATAATAAAACATTGACTGACAATGAGTGACTCATTGTTAAGTTGACCATTATATTGTTATATTTTGACATTGTCGGAGTATGTATTTAACTGTAGTTTACTTTATTCTGTTTACATTAAATATCACAATAAGTACTACTTGTTAATATAGGTATTTCAGTGTGTAATATAAAATTATTGCTTCATACATCATTGAATACCAGGTTGAATACGTTTTCTGATCTTATCTGTGTTTATCTTTTCTTTGTTTACGATACTTTATAATTATTTGCTGGTAATGTATGTTTACAAGTGTTGATTTTATTCAACTGATAAAAGTAAAGGAAGAAAAACAAGATAAACTTGAAGCATATTTGTTTCCACGCATATCATATTTGTGTAATTGATACTATACCTCTAAATATAGAGGAAATCGAGGCTACTACGTATATACTAGGCCTACATAGATAATAATAACTAATAGTAATGCGAGATGTTGGAGGTGCTTCAATGAAGTTTTCTATTTGACAATGCAAAGTTCCAAATCACATCTTCCTGTTTACATCGTCCTCTTGCAATGCTTAGTAGTATTAGCAAATAGGACTAGATTCTAGACTATATAATTATACGTAATTAAACTCTAGCAGCGTAGCATCACTATAATAAAGTCTAAAAATTATTTAAAATTATATTACGATTATGAATAAAAATGTAGATCTATAACATCATAAGAACCTACGTAAAATATTTCGTCTTAAGCGTTTTAATCGTTTTAATGATTGTAATGTTTGCCTATAAATTAAAACATGTCAATCATTAAGTGCTACAGTGGCACAACTAAATCTAACTAAATACAAGGTCAAAACTTAAATTTTGTTAAGACTCTTATAAACAACAGTTGTAATGTTTTATCTAAGATATGCAAACTTTCATTTCCTCGACAGTGTTGTTCTCCTTTTAAAGAAAAATTAACAAATCATATTGTTTTCTCTGAACTTATGAACAAAAACTCGTTTTAAAGTTGATATGCATTTCAAAATTCTGAATATTGTCAATTTATTCGAAATGTCATTTTTGGGTTGTGCCACTATAGCAGGCAATAAGCGATATTAGTTAAATATACTTGGCCTACAGCACTAATAATATTGTGTTCGAGACACTAAAAAGGCACTACTTGTCTGATAAGCTATACAAGGCTCCATATGACGACTTCCTGTTTGCAGCGCCCTCTTACCCGATTACCACAAACGACTTCTTAGATTAGTTGTATATATGTAGGCCTAGGTCTACAAAATCTAAAGTACGTAAGGACGTAAAGTATTTGCTTATAACAATTATATCTAGGAACAAGTACAAATTAAAACTAATTCTCGTAAACTCCTAGATAAGCTCCACATCTAGGACAGTAGTGATTTTGATTTTGACAGGAGTCCATGAAATACGGCAAACACATACAAGGCCAGAATCTGTAAGTACAATTAACATGATTTTCAGATTCTCAGGTTAAAAATTATATAGAGCAAAAATATGAGTATACGTACAGACAAAGGAGGGCTAGTGCATATAAATGAGTTCTGCCACTTGGTTCCGGTCGAATTTGCGAGTAAATGCCTTCCCTACAATGTGGACAAATGCATCGTTGTGGTTCCGGTCCAAAAACCACCGGAGCTACACGAATTTCACCGATGCACACTTGTGGAGGCACATCTTGATCAGGGGGAATATAAAAACCTATAATGCATATACAAACCACATTAATAGATTTAATAATTTAGTTAATTCCTTAATAAATTAGGTGTTTATTGAATTAATTAATATTAAATTCATAATATGTATCAAAGAAAGAGAAATTGGAATGAAAACAAAAGCTGAAATGAAATCAATAGAATGTATAATGTGCTTTCTCGCACGCAAGCAGACAAATAAAATTTTCTATGAGTACATAACGTGCACATGTCGTCCTTGCCAAGGACAACGACTCGTGCTAATGTAATTAGATTTTTTTTATACCTGGTGGTGGCGGCGAGTTTGCGTCCACTGTGTATGGCGGTGGTGGAGTTTTCTTATAATCCTCCATTTCGCTGTCAGTTATTAAAAACAATGAATTGTGATATTTCAACAGGACTCACACAATATCAGATTTGTTCACTTATTGTTCACTTGTGTTCACTCGCTTATACTTATGCGAATGACTGATTGTGCGGCGCGATGCGACTTTGTTGAAGTTCACTCGTTGAAATTGCGCAATTGTCGCTATAACAACACGCAGTCCGTTTCGCGTCGATGGCAACAAACGAATGTCAACGTCGTCGAGGTATAACTAAATTCACGCGTTGAACGCGTACGGAACTTCAATATCTACCAGTTGCACTAGTTAGTGAATAGGTACTTATGAATGTCAGTAAATATTTGAACGATATGAGCGTTGGGTACCTCCCTCTTTGGTTTTATGGAATGTGTGGGAAATGCACGAATTGTTTAAATAATATGTGTCAATGCAAACGTCACGCGAATTGAAAGGAACTCTTGCGATTGTCTGACGTGTCATTCTATTTTTATTCTAGAAAAGTTGTGAAAACTGATGTAATATTGTCGTCTGATAAGTTTTTATTCATTACAACAACAAAATTATGGCGTTATATCTACTACATACTTTAACTTATCTACCTTATCCAGCTTAACATACTATTGGAAGATTTGGACTGAAAAACAAAATTTAAAACGAATATAAGCAAGATGAAATATGCCTTGGATTATTCCTTTCTAATTTTTCAATTGCGTTAAACCAGGTTAAACCCAATTAACGGATTGCACTGATATTGTATGCAACTTTGTTAACTCATTTATCAATATATCTGATCTAGGCCTACAATATCTATACTAAAGCTCTAATATTTATTGTATCACCCTTAGATCATGAACTACATCTATGTTCAGTTTTAGAAATTCTTCGACTTTTTAGACAATTTCTAGAAATGCAAATTCATTTTAAGACGTTTTTATGAATTTTTAAACAATTTTTGACGTTCTGAAATATTTTCAAAAGTTTTTAGTAATACATACATATCTAGAAACTTTTGTATTTCTTGGTATTTTTTGTGGTTTTTAGACATTTATGCTTTAAACATTTTTAGGAATTTTAAGATATTTAGGCTTTTTTTGACATGTTTTTAGGCATTTATGAAATTTTCTAAAGACTTTATAAACATGTTTTAGATATTTTTTGAGAATTTTAGCGATTTTTAGACATTCTTAGCCCTTTATGGTCAGTTTTAGAGAATTCTTAGACATTTTTAGACCAATTTAGGCATATTTGGATATTTTTAGATATTCTTATTCATTTTGAGACACTTTTATTAATTTTTACAAAATTTTGAACATTCTGAAATATTTTTAGCCACTTTCTGTAATTTCTAGACATTTTAAAATATTTTTGGGCGTCTTAAGCCATTTACGTACGTATACACGCTCGTACGCGCACACTTTTCGAAGAATGATCTTTCGAGAAAGGCCCGTAGGGGATTTGGGGTGTTAAAGCATGTTTTCCTATTGCCGCTAGAGGCGCTACACTAGGCGTATACAAAACAAATTTGTAAGTAAGGAACACAATGAACACCATAATGAATGAAATTATAACAAAAACTTAATTTTATAGGTATTCCATACACGAATCGTAGAGGAAGCATAATTCCTTATACTTAAACTAGTCGAAACAATAGGAGATAATTCTTCGATAAATAAATTGTTCTATATTTCCGAGACGAAGCGCCTTCTTGCGGACGCTGTATAACTTAGAAATTTTCTAGTCGGAGAATTTATGTTGGCCTAGTTTTGACCAAACTTAGGTAACCATCAACACCTCGTACTGACATAATTAAAATCCTTTGTTTTAATACTTGAGATTTGATATAATTTGCTACATTTTATTAAAACTGTCTATAAACATAATTGACCACAATTCAATTCAATAAAATTGTACATTTATCTAATTTGTGAATTAAAACTAAGCATCTAATCAATTTCTTACCGTTGGAGATACCGTAGACACTAACAATCTGTAATCATCATTATCATTCTTATTACTTGAATAAACAACATGTATTTTAATATAAATAGCTATCAGTTTATTGTTTCATTCAGAAAATTATATGTGTAATGATCTAAACAAAGCAATCTCATTATCAGCACTTGATAATAATAGATAATATGATTAATACGATCAATACTGTATTATTTAATAAATTGTTAGAACTAGTTACATTCTATTCGCGTAAGCTCGTGTGAATCCGCTTTAATATAGAAAACTGCAAAAACCACAAATCGTGTCCAAGCGTTTCCAAGCGGTTCAAGGTTATGTGCATCCCGTGTGCAGTGTGCTGTAGGTGGTGGGTGCTGTATCTGCTGTACGTTTCGTACGTTCTAATCATTCTCATTCATTCCGGGTTTTCTCTCTAGTTGCTGTAGTTCAATATAAATCCTAGTTCAATTTAACGCTTAGTGTCCAGTTAATGAAACACCATGGATTACATGGAGAAATTAAGAGACATGTTCCCAAACCACATGGAGAGTGAAATTCAACAGGTGATTGACGAAGTGCGAGAGGAATTATACAACGCTGAAGAACAAGAGCAATTTGAACGAATGAGCACATTACTTATTGAGAATTTTGATTGCGGTGCTGCAGGTGATGCCAGCAGCAGTAGTCATGCTTTGCAAGTCTTAAGTGATCAATTACTCAGAAGATTTCCTGATGTTTGCCCCAAGTTCCTCAATAATTTCCTACAAAATGAAACTGCCAATCATGATTACTGCTCTATCGTACAACATTTCCAAATAAGTAAGTAGATTTTCACATCTTATTGTTATTCCAATCGTTATCTTTATTAAACTTTAATCTCAATAACATTTTAGATGGTTATAAGCATAAAGGTAATGGTGATGTAGATGTAGACAATGGAAATTGCCCAAATTCAGAGTTAAGAGATAAAATCAAACTCATTTTTTCTGATGCTTGTGATATTTATATTAATAAATGTATCAAGCAAGGTTTAGATCTTGATGCAATTGTGGATAAATTTATAACAGGTAATTTTTTCAGTTTATTTAATACAAAAATCTACAAAAATATCATTATGGTTAAATTACATTTTAGAAAGTTATATTAAAGCACCAGTAATAAATAAACCAACTTGTGCAACAAGCAGTAAATTGACAGATTTACATACAAGACTGTGTGAAATGCTGCCGAAGTTTGATCCGGATTTTCTATCGGCCGAGTTAACAAAGTTGCCTAACTTGTCGGATGAAAGCTTTGACAATTGTGTTCTTGGTCTTCTTGAGATGAAGGAATATCCCACGATTGCCGATTATAACAAGAGACAAGTTCAAAGAGAGAAAATGTTGAATTATATATTTGATATAAAAATCGATTTATTCCTGAAAGAGTTTGATTTTAATGTGAAAACATTTGAAAATGCCAAGCGAAAACATTCAATGCTGCCTACAAATACAACGAATACAAGTGTGGAGCTGGAGAAGAATAAACAGTTCATACAAGTTATCTTACGTCATGCTTATCCAAGGGTACAACCTGCTGTTATTACAGGCAAACTTGTTCATTTCCAATATGACGTTATTCAGTGCTGCAGTGGGTTAGGACAAGCACAGAAGAAGGACTTGCATAGAAGTCAGATTAACTTACCGGATAATTCATACTGCAATAAACTTATGTTTCAAGAGGTGAGTATAGTATTACCCGTTTATAACATAATCCATTAAAACAATGAAATTTGTATGCATATATTTGATTTGATTTTCATACCGGGTATTGTTATATATGGATTTGTTATAAGCGGGATTTGTTGTTATAAACAGTATTTTTATGTAGATTTTGTTGTAAGCGTGTTTGGTATAAATGTCAT
>JAODVP010089155.1:0-13165 GCA_025400035.1 Tetradonia laticeps
CAATAAAACCAAAAATAATGCAATTTTCCAAAACGTGTTTTTCGTCCTACATGCCCCATGCTATGGGGAACGTGGGACGGCTAGTGCACTTATTGTGGTGGATCTTTAATGGCCAATGTAGTTTAAGGTCAGGAGATGCCGTGTCAAGAGAATTTAATCATGTTATCTGTTCCTTTTGATAAATATCTTTTAAAATATTTGCGTACAACAAAAACAGCAATATTACAGTTCCGAATTATTCAACAATATTTATTTTATCTATAAAAAAAATAATTTCATTAATTTTCAAGTAAATTATTAGACTGACTAAAAAATTAGACTGATTTAGTTGGGTGGTCCAGTAACCCGTCCCAAGTTCCCTAGTATGGGGCAATTGGGACGAAAAACACGCTTTGGAAAAATGCATTATTTTTGGATTCATTGTGTAGTAAAAAAACTGAAATTTTTATATGATGAAATCAGTTGGTTAAACTAGTTATTCTAAAAAAATTAGAATTTTTGGAGTTAAAACAAAGTGTTAAGTTAATAAGAAAGTAAATATTCATTAAAACAGAACTAACCTCCCTAGAAATATCCAATATTTTATCAGGCATCGAATAATTAGTATACATGTTCCGCATAATTGAATTTTAAATAGTATAAAATTGAATTCCATGTGAAATTCATTAAATATCAATGAAGCAGCAGCAGAAAATAAATTTTCAGCAGTGTATCACTTGGAAAACAATAAAAGAAATAAATTCCTGCAATTTATATTCCCACCTGCATAAAATGTAACTGTCACAAACAGAAAAAAGAACGAATGTGGAAAATAATAAATAATTGCAATTGGGAAATAGTTATACTATACGAATGTGGTGCTCGCAGGACGCAAATATTTGCAAAAAAAGTTCCCGAGTACTAGCTGAGTGTCGAGCATTTCCCTTGTGGCAATATTTTATCACAACGATGACTATGTAAACCGCCGCCGACATTCCGTTCCATTTAATATTAAAACAAACCAATATTTTTCCATTTTCGCAGCAACGACAGTTTCCACGCGTTGGAGGCGCTCTTGGCTGCGAATGAATAATGAAAAGCCGCCGGCGAAAAATCTTCTTTTGTTATTCTATTCACCGCTGTGCCTCCGTCTTAAGCCTTCGTTATTTTCCACGTTTCAACTACGCAAGTCTTTTGAAAACGCGCTTCACATTTCGCATTTGATTTGCTATAAATTCAACTATAAACTCGTTTCAATGGCCGCTTTTCGTTATCGACACGTTTTGTGTGGAAAATGAAATACTTCGTTTTCCATGCCGCATTTCCAATGAATAAAACGTCTCTGCCTGCGCGTATTTTGCTTCTACCGTCGTTCGCGCTGTCAATAAGTCATGCTCGCTATACATAAACACGATATCGATATCAAGCAGTAGTAACATGCACCTTGTTTGGTTTCCGATCCTGACTTATTTATGAAATTTGCATTTTTAGATTGGATACGCCTGCGGCTTCCGCAATACTCACCGAAAGACTCGATCGCTGTTATCAAACTTCGTGACTTGATGGTCCTTGTGGTTGTAGTGCGCCTGGCGCACGGCGATAAGCGCGTGTTTTTCCGCAGGCGCCGACTTATCACGCACGCGGTAGTTGCAGGTCAGGTTCCTTGGGTAGATGCCGGGATAGTTGGGGGACTGGATGCGACAAGGCCGTTTGCTGCAGCCTTCTAGAAGTCGATCGCAGTATGATCCAGCGTGGAGTTTTCCTCGGTAGGAACGCTGCGTGGCGTTGCCGTAGCGAATGCGGGCGTCACTCAAACGCAGGAATTTGTACGACAGTTTGAACTCGAAGCCGTTGTGGTGCTGGGAGGCAAGCAGCGGAGAGCAATTAGTCTCGGACAGCAAATTAAGCACTGTGAAGAGCTAGTCAGCTGCGAGGAAGAAAATCGCCGATGACGACGAGCCTACCTACCTGTTGCGGCAGACGCGCGAGATGCAACGTGAGGTTGATACTCGGCGTCTCGCTGTAGTAGACGGTGTAGCCCCAAGAGCTGCCGCACCACTTGCCGCCCTGCGGCGGCCGATTCCCCTCAGCGATGGAGATGTAGCCGTCGGGACATCCTTCCGACGTGAATGACTCGAACGTGCCAACTGAGAACGACTCAAAGCTCAGCTGCGGACAAGTCACTTTGTTTTAGTCACATGTTGTTATTTTTTCCTCTAGATAATGGAAAATATTTATTTCAAGGCATTAATGTTTTAATATTATATAATGTATCCTATAAAACTAGCAGAAAATTATCGATTGAATGTCGAAAAAAATTCTGTTGTAACTTTAAAATTCAGGGAGTTATTACAATGGAGCTAGGCTGATGAATGAAAGCTCTTCAAAAGCTTATAATAGATTAATATTAGAAGAGACCGGTAGCTAGTAATTACACAGTGAGCTAATCTGGGGTCAATTAATCTGCGCAGAATGAAAAATTTAATGCACACAGTTGAATATATGAAGAATCTTTACAAAAAGAGTGCAGCTCAAAACTTCAGGTGTTTTTTTCGGAATAATTAATGAAAAATACGAATTTTTTGCATTGAATCTTACGGCACTCAATTGAGAAGGCAGTAAATTGTAAAAGTAAATTAAAAAAAAAAGTTATTAACGGGGGGGTAGTAACAACCTGCGGTTTAAATCATTTAAAGTAGGGCTCAGCCCTATTTCGCTCCTTCTTCCTACGGCCTTGATTGGAAGATGAAGAAGAAAATTTTGTGACGATGGGGGAGCATTTAAAATGTAAAAAATTACATGACGCATTCAAGGACAACGAAATACCCAGATCCTAGAGTATCCGGCTTAGTGTCCTACTAATTAGACACCCAGGGATCTAGGTTCAAGTCCCAGTTACTGCATATAAATTACCCAATAAGAATTATTGGGCCAAGAAGAAGGAGGGGAGTGTAGCATGAAACAATTTCAGACCTCTTGCCACTCTAGTTAAGGGAACTGTAATTAGAAGAGGACCACAAGTAAGGTTTAGAATTTCTAATGTAGAGTAACTCATTTTGTAAGGAAGGCGAATCTATTAGGAACTTTACTTTTCAAAGTATGGGTTAAATGATTTAAAGTAGGGCTCAGCCCTATTTCGCTCCTTCTTCCTACAGCCTTGATTGAAAGATGAAGAAGAAGATTATGTGACGATGGGTGAGAATGTAAAATGTAAAAACTTACATGACGCATTCAAGGACAGCGATATACCCAGTTCCCTGAGTATCCGGCTTACTGTCTTACCAATTAGATACTCAGGGATCTAGGTTCGAGTCCCAGTTACCGTATATAAATTACCCAATAAGAATTATTGAGCCAAGATGAAGGAAGGGAGGGTAGCATGAAACAATTTCAGACCTCTTGCCACTCTAGTTAGGGGCACTGTAGTTAGAAGAGGCCCACAAGTAAGGTGTAGAAATTCTAAACTAGAGCAACTCATTTTGTAAGGAAGACGAGTCAATTAAGAACCTCACGTTTCAAAGTACGGTTTAAATGATTTAAAGTAGGGCTCTGTCCTATTTCGCACCTTCTTGCTACAGCCTTGATTGGAAGATGAAGAAGAAGATTTGGTGACGATGGGGGAGCATTTAAAATGTAAAAAATCGCATGACGCATTCAAGGACAACCAAATACCCAGATTCCTGAGTGTCCGGTTTAGTTTCCTACCAATTAGACACCCAGGGATCTAGGTTCGAGTCTCAGTTACCGTATATAAATTACCCAATAAAAACTATTGGGCCAAGAAGAAGCAAGGGAGTGTAACATGAAACAAATTCAGATCTCTTGCTACTCTAGTAGGGGAACTGCAGTTAGAAGAAACCCACAAGTAAGGTTTAGAATTTCTAATGTAGAGCAACTTATTTTGTAAGGAAGGCCAGTCAATTAGGAACTTTATTTTTCAAAGTATGGTTTAAATGATTTAAAGTAGGCCTCTGTCCTATTTCGCACCTTCTTGCTACAGCCTTGATTGGAAGATGAAGAACAAGATTTTGTGACAATGGGGGAGGATTTAAAATGTAAAAAATTGCAGCATGCATTCAAGGACAACCAAATACCCAGATCCTTGAGTGTCCGGCTCAGTTTCCTACCGATTAGACACCCAGGGATCTAGGTTCGAGTCCCAGTTACCGCATAAAAGTTATCCAATAAAAATTAATGGGCCAAGAAGAAGGAAGTGTGGGTAACATGAAACAATTTCAGATCTCTTGCTACTAGTTAGGGGAACTGTAACTACTTACTCTTGTAACTACTTACAAGAAGCCCATCCGTAAGGTTTAAATGATTTAAAGTAGGGCTCAGCCCTATTTTGCTCCTTCTTCCTACAGCCTTGATTGGACGATGAAGAAGAAGATTTTGTGACGATGAGGGAGAATATAAAATGTAAAAAATTGCATGACGCATTCAAGGACAGCCAAATATCCAGATCCCGGAGTGTCCGGCTTAATGTCTTACCAATTAGACACTCAGGGATTTAGGTTCAAGTCCCAGTTACGGCATATAAGTTCCCCAATAAAAATTATGGGGCCAAGATGAAGGAAGGGAGGGTAACATGAAACAATTTCAGACCTCTTGCTACTCTAGTTAGGGGAACTGTAATTAGAAGAGGACCACAAGTAAGGTTTAGAATTTCTAAAGTAGAGCAACTAATTTTGTAAGGAAGCCGACTCAATTAGGAACCTCACATTTCAAAGTACGGTTTAAATGATTTAAAGTAGGGCTCAGCCCTATTTCGCACCTTCTGGCTATGGCCTTGATTGGAAGATGAAGAAGAAAATTTTGTAACGATGGGGGAGCATTTCAAACGTAAAAAATTACATGACGCATTCAAGGACAACCAAATACCCAGATCCCAGAGTATCCGGCTTAGTGTCCTACCAATTAGACACTCAGGGATCTAGGTTCGAGTCCCAGTTACCGCATATTAGTTACGCAATGCAAAATATTGGACCAAGAAGAAGGAAGGCAGGGTAACATGAAACAATTTCAGACCTCTTGCTACTCTAGTTAGGGGAACTGTAATTAGAAGAGGACCACAAGTAAGGTTTAGAATTTCTAAAGTAGAGCAACTAATTTTGTAAGGAAGACGACTCAATTAGGAACCTCACGTTTCAAAGTACGGTGTAAATGATTTAAAGTAGGGCTCAGCCCTATTTCGCTCTTTCTTCCTACGACCTTGATTGGAAGATGAAGAAAAAAATTTTGTGACGATGGGGGAGGATTTAAAATGTAAAAAATTGCATGACCTTAGTGTCCTACCAAATAGACGCTCAGGGATGTAGGTTCGAGTCCCAGTTACCGCATATAAATTACCCAATAAAAACTATTGGGCCAAGAAGTGAAATTATCAACTGTGAGCTATTTGAAAGACAATCTCTTAACTGATTGGTATAAAGCTATAAATATAGAACCCACTGAAGGGTAATATTCCTAGCCTCAAGATATTCCGAGCTCAATGAACAAATTGGAAAACATTTCTATAACATAATAATTCAATCAAGTATTGGGGATAATACATCAAAGAATTTATGAGCCGATGTGCTCAAAGCAATACTTACTTGAACTAATTCGCCGAGAGTCTTTCCTGCTGCGGTGAAGTTCAAATAGCACAGAAACGGCAGCTGTAATTCTTCCGGACGTTTGATTTCCAATTCGTATGTGCGGCCAACCTCCCCAAAGTACGTTCGATTGCACACTGAAATTTAATGTGTTTCCACGGTGAAAAAAAGCTTTAATATCAATAATTCAGCGGGGCACATGTGGGCGCTATGTCAATGTCCACGATTGTTTCGGCTTCCAGTAGTGCAGATAAAAATAGATGCAGGCCCAAGCTTATCCTCGCTCCTAACCCCGGCAGTAGAATCCGGCGAATGAAAAAATAAAATAAACTATCGTGTTTTCGAGTGATTTGTGCGCGTAGCTTTACGGGAAAATTCCGTCGAAACGTGCGCATTTATCGTATCTCGTTGAACCCTCTACGATCGAAAGCTTTGGCTTTATGTATATGACGACGACAAATCATTCTTGCAGGCGCACCGCGTGCTCTTTAAACTTTGGGCCGCTGCATTTC
This sequence comes from Tetradonia laticeps, assembly GCA_025400035.1. Taxonomy (NCBI): domain Eukaryota; kingdom Metazoa; phylum Arthropoda; class Insecta; order Coleoptera; family Staphylinidae; genus Tetradonia; species Tetradonia laticeps. The sequence goes on from JAODVP010089155.1 coordinate 6,086, forward strand.
CCCCCAGCGAGCGAGACGACGACGATTAAATCGGCGTAAGACCAAAGCTTTTCTTTTCTATTTTACTCCACGGAGTTTATAAATTTCAAGATATTTCAAGGTTTCTGCGTGCGTTGCAAAATCCATCAATTGCTATAAATCTTACCGAGGTAAATTAAGGAAATCGGGTTTGGCTGTATCAGCAGTGAATTGGACGTGAATATGCCTATATAGTTATATTTGATAATATTTTATACTATTGCTAATGTATGGAAAAATTTATTGTGAATTTTTAATAAAGGACATTAATAAACATGTAAATTTTATAAACGTCCACAGTTTTTTCTGCATTGTGTGCAAACAAAAGGTGATAATTGTTTTATTTAAATTGGAGGTTGTAGAGGATAAGATTCCTTTTAAAATGCTGTATGAGAAGTTAGATCTGAGTAGAGAGAAATATTTATTATGGAATTTTAAAAGCAAAGGAGAAATTGGAATATTTGACAATTAATTGTTGTGAGTGTAGTCTTTTGTATTTTGTGTGGAAACTAAAAGAGATATTAATGTTATTCAAAAACGATTTTGTAGAAGATTAAATTCTCTCTACATTACTATATAAGAAGTTAGATGGTAATATACGGAAATATTTATTATGAATTTTTAAAAAGAACATTAATAGAAATGCAATTTTAGAAACGACTTGTCACCATCGCAGTTTTTTCTATATTGTGTCTAAACAAAAAGTAATAATTGTATTATATAAATTGAAGGTTGTTAAGGATAAGATTTCCTTTAAAATGCTGTATAAGAAGTTGAATCCAAGTAGAGGGAAGTATTTATTATGAAATTTTAAAAGTTAAAGAGAAATAATCTTGGAGTATTTGATCATTAATTATTGCGTGTGTAGTTTTTTGTATTTTGTGTGTAAACTAAAAGAGATATTAATGTTATTTAAACACGATTTTGTAGAAGATTAAATTCTCTCTAAATTAATATGTAAGAATTTAGATGGTATTATATGGAAATATTTGTTATGAATTTTTAAAAAGAACATTAATAAACATGCAATTTTTATATACGAATTGTCACAACCGCAGTTTTTTCTAGATTGTGTATAAACAAAAGGTGATAATTATTTTATTTAAATTGGAAGTTGTAGAGGATAAGATTTTCCTTGAAATGATGTATGAGACGTTAGATCCGAGTAGAGAGAAATATTTATTATGAAATTTTAAAAGTAAAGGAGAAATAATCTGGGAATATTTGAGAATTAATCGTTGCGTGTGTAGTTTTTTACATTTTGTGTGTAAACTAAAAGAGATATTAATATTATCTAAAAAATATTTTGTAGAATATGAAATTCCCCACACACTGATATATAAGAAGTTAAATGATAATATGTAGAAATATTTATTATGAATTTTTTAAAAGAGAACATTAATAAACATGCAATTTTTATATACGAATTGTCACGACCGCAGTTTTTTCTACATTGTGTGTAAACAAAAAGTGATAATTGTTTTATTTAAATTGGAGGTTATAGAGGATAAATGTCGCTTAAAAATGATATATAAGAAGTTAGATGTTAGTTTTCGGAAATATTTATTATGAATATTTAAAAATGCACAAAAATCGTTGTCAGCAAATTCACAAGTTTAAAGTTTTCTTTTAATATTGTGTCTAAACTAAAAGCAATAGAAATTCGGTATAAAAGCCTTGTTATAGGATATTAAATTTCCTTTAAATTGATATATAACAAGTTGTATATTAGTATTGGAATATATTTATTACGATTTTTTACAAATCAGCACGGAAAAAATCTTTACATGTTTTCATGTCGCGTTGGTAGTTTTTTACATATTATGCCTAAACCAATAAAGATATCAATTTTGTTTAAAAGGGATGTTGTAGAGGATAAAATTTCCTTGAAATTGATGTATAACAAGTGAGATTATAATTTGGGGGAATATTTAATATGCAATTAATTAACTTCATTGTCCACTTGGCATATCCATAACAATGAATTTTTCTAAGTATTTCCTGAGATATACTAACACAGCTTATTTGTCGATTTACCTTCAGTGTAATCCAAAAATAAATAAGACGTATTCAGGTCAGAAAGCGTAGCAAGTATTTCTCTGCTTACGAAGTAAGAAGTAATAAGTTCTTACTTGATTAAATATTTCACTTCAATACACTTCAAATTCCATTAAAAGTTTTTGCTTGGTTTCTTCAACCGCAAACACAGCGTTGATAGGTTAATTTCCACCGGAGTTCCAGTCCGATCAACCTTGAGATGCCAGCATGTCAGCACTTGGAAAACACTTTATTGGTTTTCAATTTGAAAAGCTTTGAAGACAAAGATGTTCGAGACTTTTCCGCCGCAACCGGCAGTAAGTATAGAGTTGATAAATTTGGCATTATTAACTTTCCCCTCTAGCAGGGAAAATAGAGAGAGAAGTCGGTTAATAATAACCGGGTGGAAAGTTTTATTAAGTTAAACATCATATAGCACGGAAACTCCAGCAGCAACGTGGGGAAGGTTCAACCGGTTGGAGTCGAGGTTGGCGGCGGCATTAATTGTTTCAGTTTTGAAGTCGCGCGAACTGTTCCGGAGCGGAAAGTTTGCGTTCTTTCGCCGGCATCGAACCGCCGCAGCAACGCAGTTAAGACGAAACTTTCTAATTACCTATTTAGTTAGGATTTATTTACTTCCCGAGTCGCTTTATCGAGTGGCCCCGCCACACGCGTGAAATTTATACGCAGGCTTCCTGGGATATATTGCGTATAAATTATGCGCTGTAATGGAAATCTAGGGAATGCACCTGCTGGTTTTGTTTTTGAGCGCAAAGGCTTTATTGCGCGGCGCGGAGCAACAGTTATTTCGATTTATTTCCTAACAAACGACCGCGGGGACAAAACTGCACTTAATTGATCCCAGTTTGTCAGTATCTTTTATGTCTTGCCGTCAATAGTAGATATATTGTTGTCCTTGGCAGGAAAGACGTCTATTTATCTTGACACCAACATAATTTTTCTTTCGTGCCTAGGACAACACGCTATTTTTCTTCCCACATTAAATTATTTCGTCATAATTTTCTATATACTTTATGCTTTATACTTTATGAAATTTTTAAGTCACCATGATTTCCGCATCTTTTCGGTCACTTTCGCTAGGAAGCGAGAGTTTATTAAGTTTTTCGGAAGAACGGTAGGCGATGCCTTTTATACTTATAGAAAATTTGTAAACATTCGTATTTTGGATCACTTCTGTTTGCAAAATGGAAATTGAAAACCTTTCGCACAGACCATACCAGACCCTGCCATATTAAATTCCCAAAATTGTTCTTCGATAGCTCTTATGGTTATAGAGAGGGTGGTCTGACCTTCCAACTTTCAATTCGAACATCAGTTACAGTGTTTCCTCCAAAACTATAAGAGCTTCGATTTAGCAAGGTCTGGTGTGGTGTGAGAAAGATTTTCATGTTCCAATTTTCCTCGGAAGGAATGTAGAAGATAGTTTTCTCATGCCTCTTATACTTTCATTGAATTTGAAAAACGTTTTGGGTCAGTTCCATTCGCAAATGGAAGTTAATAACCCTCGACATATACCACACCAGACTCTGCCACATTAAATGCCCAAAATTGTTTTCCGATATCTCTTATGGTTATAGAGGGGGAGTTGTGATCTTCCATCTTTCAATTCGATCATCAATTATAGTGTTTCCTCCAAAACTATATGAGATATTGGGAAAGAGCTTTCGGCATTCGATTTAGCAAGGTCTGGTGTGATGTGAGAAAGATTTTCATGTTCCAATTTTCCTCGGAAGGAATGTAGAAAATCGTTTTCTAATGCCTCTTATACTTTCAGAGAATTTAAAAAAAATTACGTTTTGGGTCACTTCCGTTCGCAAATGGAAGTTAACAACCCTCGACATATACCACACCAGAGTCTGCCACATTTAATGCTCAAAATTGTTTTCCGATGTCTCCTATGGTTATAGGGAGGGAGCTGTGACATTCCATCTTTCAATTCGATCATCAGTTACAGTGTTTCCTCCAAAACTATAAGAGCTTTCGGCATTCGATTTAGCAAGGTCTGGTGTGGTGTGACAAATATTTTCATGTTCCAATTTTCCTCGGAAGGAATGTAGAAAATCGTTTTCTAATGCCTCTTATACTTTCAGAGAATTTAAAAAAAATTACGTTTTGGGTCACTTCCGTTCGCAAATGGAAGTTAACAACCCTCGACATATACCACACCAGACTCTGCCACATTTAATGCCCAAAATTGTTTTCCGATGTCTCCTATGGTTATAGGGAGGGAGCTGTGACCTTCCATCTTTCAATTCGATCATCAGTTACAGTGTTTCCCTGAAAACTATAAGAGATATTGGGAAACAGCTTTCGGTATTCGATGTAGCAAGACCTGGTCTGGTGCGAGGAGGATTCTCAAGTTGGATTTTCCTCTGGAAGGAATGCAGGAGGTCGTTTTCTAATGCCTCTTATATTTTTAGAGAGTTTTTAAAAATTCGCATTTTAGGTCACTTCCGTTCGCAAATGGAAGACAACCTTCCGCATATACCCCAACAGACCGTGTAACATTTACTTCCCAAAAACCGATGTTTTTCACACTTTCAAAAAAATTCGAATATTAAAGTTGAGAACCTGTTCATACCACACCAGATCCCGCTACATTGAATGCTGAAAACTGCGGTGCTGCAACCTTCCATCCTTCATTTCATCAGTTGTCACACATTTCTTTAAAATTAGAAGGGATATCGGGAAATAGTTTTCAACTTTAGGGTCTCCTAAGTTCTTATACGCCTAGACCCATAGGAAACAAAATTGCCCAAAATCAAAACTCACGATATAGAATCTTCAATATATCTATCTAGGAAATCATCAAAGCACAGTTTTGTACTTCAAATATACAACGGTGATATTTTCTCACAATACTCGTAGCTCCAGGCAAACTGCCTTTCCGCATAAAGTGGAAAGAAAAACTTTTCACCCTAAATCAAACCCAAAATTATTCATATTAATCCCACCGGAGTTACTATGGAACAGTTTTGGACAGTATAAAATTTGATATCTACTAGTTACTACCTACAGACTCCCTCGCTCGAACTACCTTCCATCATCCAGCTCAATTAATTAACCCGAGCACTAAAGAAACTTTTGCTAAACACCAATGAGCGTCGAACTGAGTCCAACTTCTCGCGCAGGATGAGAAATGACCGGAATTAATGTAAACAGCGCTGTGGCTGCTTAGATCATTTAAATAATTGCACAATTTTACGCTGAAAAATTTCAGTTTCACCCCTTAATATCAAATATATTCAGGGATAATTACTGGAGTTTTAGAATTTTTCTAAATGAATTGCTATTGTAGCCCTTGAAAAATGTCTAGGGACAACTTGTTTAATTCAGTCAAGATGGAGACGGTTTGTAATCTATTCCTGTTTTTCAGATGTCTCTACCTTCAATTATTCATCCCTAAACTTTGCATGTGACTAGACTGACTTGAGTAAATGCGGCAGGTGGTCCGTCATTCATACCCATTCGATTAGAAAGTAATTTTCTAAATGAATAGCAGAGATAATTTACTCTAAAGCTTATGAATGAACACAGCGGTCGAGAATGTTCACACAGGCCGTATATCATCGCAAGCAGAAATGCTATAGGATGTAGGATGGAGGAGATGGGTTAATTCCCTGGCGAGTCCATCTATAATAGTCCTGCTAGGCCGGATGTTAAGGCGGCGGGGCCACGCCGCCCGAAGGATACAGCGGCATTGTGTGTCGCCCGGCTGGGGACTCGAACATTATTATAAACGTTTAATGGCTTTTGTCCGCCCATCTTCTCGCCCATACATCATTAAATATGTATGGGCGACCTGTGCAAATATGTGACTCATTAATTTGCTTCACACTGCAGCACTTCAAAGAGATTTCTTCCTTTGATTTCATATTACACTAGTCCCACCACGCTTCGCTGTTGCACTCTCCATCTTTATATATAATTATCCTTAAAACAAAATGAAATAGTATTTGAAAAGTGTTGTTACACAAGGATATTGTATCGCTAAAACAAATAACGCTGCATACAACCGTTAAGAAAGGAGCCGACCACGCGTTTGAGCCGCAAGGCATGGTACCTCGTAGAGGTACGCGGTGTAGGCATAACTATCACAATAATTATTCAAATTCCGTTTTCGAAATCAACTAGGTGAAGAAAACGCAAGATATTAGAAAAGTTGTATTAGATTAAATATTCGAAGAGCGTAGTTAAACATTAAGTAACTATGAAATCTTGTTCATGTAACGAAGTCTGGCGAAATTCGCGAGGGCGGCAGTTGACGCGACTCCTCAAGTACCGACTTTTGACGGCACGTCTCCACCTCAGCCGCCCCATGCGCACGTACGCAATTTAAAATATTTCATTCGCATTCATAGCGCGAGCTCGGCTCCGCGCCGCTAAATTCACCACGTTCCTTGCGGTCGCGACGGAAATTTGCCACCCTCGAAACCTTCAAAAATCGATGATTAATAATCGCGCAAGCAAACGCACATGTGTAATCCGAGGTCTGCGTACACGTCCATAATTGCTTTACGCGGATGTAGGGGCCGCGCAGGACCAGTCGATATTTTATCAGCGTTTTTCACCAGCCGAGCAATTTGCGCGAACAGTGGAGTGAGTGAAAATCGCCGTTAATTTCGTTCATTAATTATGTAACCCGCCGACCGTAAATAGTCACGCATCATGCATCAATTATTCAATTATTCGATGCGCTCGTAATTGAAAACGGCGCATTGTGAATAATTCGGGTTTGTGATTAAAACCGCATTTTGGTATTCAATTATTTCACTTTTTCAGCGTTGCTTTTTTCACGCCTGTATTATTGGATTATCAGGGGGTCAATGGGGGTAAAAGGGTATAACAAAATGAAGAGATATATAGTTTGGCATTACCTATACTCACCTAAACTAACCCCACTTATTGGCAAAATTGCAACTAAAATTCCCATCTATACTAATATATAAAGTTTGTTTGTTTGAAGGCGCTAATCTCAGGAACTACTGGTTCGAATTGAAAAAT
>JAODVP010089187.1:0-13159 GCA_025400035.1 Tetradonia laticeps
GTTGCTCGCCGCTCGCATCAAGCAAGACTAAATATAAATATCGCGAGAATAAATCCCGCTGGGCGTTAATGGAGAAAAAACTTCAATAACTAATAAATGCACCGACTGAATATGTTTAAAAAGTTGCCTACCTTCTAACAAACTATATATGTATAAGTAAACACTCCCCTACAAAAAAATAATTATGTACTACATACCCGTCCACCCAAGGTCCACGCAAATGCTCCTTTGTCAGCTTCATAACCGCATAAAACCATTCCCAAAACGTGAAGTTCCGATCAGGAAGTGGCTCTTTGCAAAACTGCGCCCAACTCAATAGCTGCGTCGCATCAGGTGTGCTCCCTCTAAACGCCTTCTCCCCCAAAACTCGCAAATGATCCTCATCCAAACCTCGTCCCGTCGCGGCCATAAATTTCAACGATAAGGTATCAGCCACATGACACCACTGCACTTTATCAGGCACGACAAATGGAGCTCTCCCCGGCTCGGAAAACGCATTATCCCACGTAACAGTAGCCCAAGCGTGCGGTTCCTGATTACCATGCACAATAACCACCACTGGCAAAGATAGCGTCCACACTTGGAACACTAACTCACCACCACCAATACTGAACTGAGACTGGAACAGAAGGGAAAACTTCTCGTCCATTACACTCTCAGTGCCTTTCTTCTCAGCTCGCTTAATCTTCTTCAACTGCATATTACGGAAACTGACGGAGAGTTGTCGTGTACTAGCTTGGTATTCCATAGCTCCAGTGTTATTTAGAATTTCTCCGCTGGCATCACCGTTTTTGCCGATTTTGTCGTTCTTTAGCATTACATTTGCTTGCATTTCAGAGATAATTGAGACGCGAACTTGTGGTGGACTCATGTAAACGTTTAGTTTTCCACCGACAAGAAGACGCACAGTTGCGGTAAACCTGTGTATATTTAGTTATACGCATAAGTTAATTTCTATATGGGAAATATGTAGTATAAAAAAGTTAATACCTTGTATTTGTCTTCATAACTTGCGGCGGTTGCTTCTCGATGATAAAAGTTGATGTCACTAAAGAACTGAGCAATTGTGTGAAATCCGCTAGTAATTTGGCACTGTTATCAGACACCTCGGTTTCGAGGTTAAGCTTCAATTTTAATCGTTGGAATTCTTTGACTGAGTGTCGATTTAACCAAATTAAATCTGCAAGGTTTTCACACCTAGAAATATAAATAATTATTAAAAACTTTCTAATTAATTCTCATACATTTAGCCTACCATTGCTGAATGGCATCTAATTTATTATTATTAAATGAGGCGCCATTTCCATACAACTGCTGCTCTCGCTTCCACTTAATCAGCTCATCATCCAAAATTTGACATTGCAACTCATTAACAGACACGTAAATCTGCGACAGCTTGTTCATAATATTGACACGCGACTCCATCAAGTGACTAATCCCCCTCCGCAGCTTCGCTTCCATCTCCTGTTTCCGATTATTCAGCTCAATTTTCTGCACTTCCGTGTTATTCATATTTGTGAGCGCGGCATTCAGCTTGGTGCAGTCGTGGTAATTGATGGCAAACGTCTCCTGCTCCTCTTCCAACCGCTTGAGATCCTGCGTAATTTCACGCGTGTTTTCGCCCAATACGTTGAATTGCTGAGCGATCATGCCTTCCACATTTGCAAATTGCGAGTTCGGATCGAGAATCTCACCGCATGCAATGCGATAGATTCGATCTTCCGCCATTAACATGTTTCTAATATGGTCATACAGATTGTGGTATTTGTCCCTGGAACAAATGATAATTCAGCACCTTTTACGCGAATGAAAATATTCGCTGACATTGCAAGTTAGGCCACACACAATGCTGACTTACTCATAATAAGATTTGTAATGTCCTGCAGCTGTAGCAAGTTTCATCTTAGGGAAAAAGTCCGCAATGCCACTACTTCTGTTCTCAATTTCCGTGATGAAAGCCTCGATGGTATTCTTCACGTACATATCCAATGTCGTGTCGTTTTGCCATTGTTGTGGATCACACCTACAATTTGATTCGTATATATACGCCCAATAAAAAGTTGTGACCAGTGACAAGTGAAAAACTAGTAAACACTTTGTAAGGGTATAAGACCTACGTGAAGTGCTCTTCGATCCAGTCAGCGAGATAGTGTCGCACCTCGATTGGAAACAGCTTGTCGTTATTGTACAGCAGCTGGATCTGATTGATGAACTCCGGACCGAGGTGCTGCGTCTTCTGCCACTTTGCCATCTTGAGTAGGCGCGTGTGTATACCTGCAGAATATGAGAGATGATTGACGCGTCGCGTGTGAAAAAAGCGCCGCTGCCCGCGAGGCGTAAACACGGTAAACACGTTCACGTTCAATGCTGCGAGTTCGCGGCGCGACTGTGAACCGCAGGCGAATTATTGCCTTGCCAGCCGTAACCAAGGTCATGTTTAGGTCAATCACGCTACGTTGCCAAGCATAATGAACACATACATACCCCATAATCAATCATACCCGACACCCACCATAATCAGCGAATACATTGAACTACCATCGGTTTAATTAGTGAATTCTATTCCTAGCTTTAGATTACATGAGCAAACAATTAGCACAGACTTTGTACTAGACATTGTACATCTAAAAATCGATAAATACGATGTTTGTCGCTTTTGTTGATTTTGTGAACTTAATTTTTATCAGTAACATAACCTGTTGTATGTAGCTGTAGGCTAGTGTACTAGTCTGTAAAAATTTCCACATCACAAGCTTTGTGTAGCTGTTGCTATTGTGTTAAGAAGGGCCGAGAAAGCCTCTGTGCTTGCATATTTACCGTGTTGACAGCGGTGGCCGCCTAGAAAGTGGCAATAAATTAGCGTGGCAACACGGTAAGTAGACGCCAGGCTTGCGTCCCGCCGTGTATGAGCAGATTCCACGAATTTGGTTGAACCGACTCGTCTACCGGAGCGACTCAGCTCCGACTCACTCGTCTATTCCCCTGTTTCGCCGCAAGCAAGACGCTGGCATTGCGAAACTATGAATGCAAAGCTTCGCGCTTAATTTCACAATTATGTGAATATACACTTCGCGTCGGTGTTGTCGGTAAAAAGCGAAACAAAGCGTTTGTTTTCTTTACAGCAAAATCACTTACGTGCTATTCCACAGTCAATCAGAGACTCGGGGAAATCTCCAGAGAATCCACGTATGATTTCCAATAAGCACTAGCACTTGTCGCGCACATTTAAGCGCGAAAATATTTGCAGGAGAGCGACGCTGCTCTGCCGCGTTGTGCGGGCCGTAGCTGTCCGCGCACGCCAACGATGTCAACTGCGTCTGCGAACTCTGCGAAGTTACAATTTGCGTTTGCTCACGTCGCTTGCCTGCCTCCGACCACCGACAATGTTGTCGAATGCTGAACGCGCTGAATATTGCATAGAAAATGATGAGTGGGAGAGGAAGCGACGAAGGAACTTGCTTACTGAACCTGTTCAACGCATGGGTTGACTAGGCTTTGCAGTGGCGAATGCTGCGGGGCTTGCGCTCGCCGTGCTTGCCGTTTGCGTCCGCCGAGCCCCGAACGAAAGCAGATCCCAGGAACTCATAAAGCTCGCGGCGCTCACAGCTAGATACGCGGACCGTGCTGTGCGCTGAACACCTACGCTCATTGGAATCGTCGCAATCGGCGCCATGTTAAGGCAAAAATGAGTTAACGTTAACTTATTGCGACTTCGTTCTTAGATTGATTTATATGTACTTTCTCTTTTTGTTATTCAATAGTGTTCAATGTATACTAGTACTATAGTATTTATAATGTAATATTTAAGTCAGTGCGGTAGTAATTTTAATTCATTTAACTATTTTACTATCACTGTCAATCGCAGTTACTCCCTAATGTTTAAATTACACATCTTAAGACTAGAAGCAAGAGAGTAAATTTTATGGGTAAGGGAACGCACCAATTTGTAGTGTTTCCAAAATAACTTTATTGTTTTTCAATTATGTATTAAGTGATTTAGGTTCCTGTATTCGTGAGCAAAAATTCCGGAGATTTATATCAGAGCGAAATTACATTATACAATCAATGTACTGTATGTATTTTAATAGGAAAATCTGTACAGGAATCGAAGAAGTTAACTGCAATTCGCAAATCAGTCTTACAAAGGTCTGTATTGCATCTATTTCTGGTCCACTTATAATTAATTCGCATTTAAGTAGATTATCTCAGTATATTATTTTCTCTAGTATGCTCATAATGAAACCAACTAGCTTCCCGTACTTCTTATAATCCACTTTGTTTGACACCATGACGACACACAAAGTGCAATGGCTTCGTTTACTTCCTGTGCTTCACGCGATTAGAAAAAATAACAGCGTAAACAAGATAATCGTTAGTAAAAGTATCGATATAAAATTGATAACTAGTCAGATGTGGAACCTAATTCCGATCATGCACGCGTTCTTAGAATTATTAAGTTTAATAATTTTTTATGAAAATATGGGAGAAAAAAATTGACTGAAATACGGCGGAACTCGGGAAATATCGGAGACCTGGTCATCCTAATAGGGAGATTTATAGGATCTGTAAAATTTAAAACATTACGGGCCGCTTTCGTACTCATTTAAATTGTCATATTAATTTGTATGCCTCAATTGGCCAATACCTGTAACTGAGCTACCTGTTAAACACAATATTAATCATAAAGTAACATGTTTTAATATGATATATTGATTATGGAGTGTAAACTGTGTCCCCCGCCTAGAAAATTAACAGCGTGACTAATGACATTAATAGTACATATCGTCACGCTCACTCTGTTGGCGCTACGAAAGCGTCTTCCAGAACGGGTACGGTTTTTATAAGAATTGGCGCTATAAACATGGTATAGCGCCAAATCTCATAAAAACCGTGCTCCCGGTGCTCCCCGAATGAAAGGTTATCCTCAATTACTTTTTCAAAATTATGTATGAACTTTTCTAATAATATGTCATATAACACAAGCCAACACCGATTTACCACATGAGGAAAGTAACTTGTACTTTATGTCACCTGAATTCAGATCCGTAATAGGTTGTTAGTTGTACTGGATAAAAAAGGTTATTTATTAGTCTTTTGTTCCGTTCACATTAGTGCTTGAGAAGAATTCAATGGTGTTCCGAATATGATTAAACACGTGTATACAGTAGAACTTGGTTATAAAGACATCGCTTTGTGCGTCAACTCGGTTAGTGAGTTTTTTTTAAAAAGACGTTCTAATTCTTATTAAACCAATATATATTTATAACGTCATGTTTTTATAAGCAACTCTGTCATTACGTCATTTATGATTTGTAAAGGCAATATTTCTGCACTGAAAAACAGATATATTACAGATTCTCACACTCCTACTTTTCTATTGTAAATTTTATGTATATTACATACATATATCCATAAATTTACAATAAAAAAGTAGGAGTATTGATTGAACATACTGTACTTTTGTAATGAGTATTACTTCCCAAAAATGACTATGCATATAAATGTGTATATTAATTCACAAATATGGATTTAAGTGCCGTATATTCAAAAAATAATTATAGCCTTATAACATTAAAAACTTGCCTGTACAATTACAAAAAAGGACAAAAAAGGTTATATATTCACTATTTTTACGGTGCCTTCGATGACGCTATAACAGAGTTTTCTCTGTACTAGTATATAAAAGCACAGGTTTATGCAGTTGGCTATCGTTCCCCATAAATGTGAGAAAGAAATGGTAGGAATATGTACGAAATTTCAACTTTTATAATTTATTGTACTGAGGTGAATAAAATGAATGATTCAGAGTATGAAAAAAAAAAACGCCATTTCGTAAATTTTCCCCCAAAATATTTTTTTTCTTTACAATAATAGGAAAAACTTATTAGGATTTGAATTCAGGGCAACTCGAATATTTCAATATCGGAGTTGAATTTATATATTATATACTGTCAAAATACGCAAAATTAAGATTTGAAACAAAATTAAAACGTACGCTGATGTCGCATGTTCACAGGTTTATCGGCTCTTCAATCTTTTCTTGCTCCCCGGCTTGGGTTTCCTCTCCGATGTGCATTTGCATATGCCGCATTAAATTCCCGGATGCTGTGAATCGTAAATGACACACTTCGCATTCGAAGGGCTTTTCTCCTAAAAGAAATCCATGAAATTATGACCAAGAAAAATAAACTTAACCTAAAAGTAATCATTCTATATGACTAATCTGCCAGCAACTAATTGGTAGATTAATATTTAAAAACTTACCAGTGTGTTTCCGCATATGCCGCATAAATTCGCTTCGTATATTAAAATCGCTCCCGCAAATATTACACAGGAATGGCTTATCTTTGCTATGTCGAGCAGCATGTACTTTCAACCTCAGTGCATGATTAAAACCTTTACCACACTCATTACATACAAAAGCCCTCTCATCTGTATGCGACCGCATGTGATTATCGAAGCGATATTTCTCATTAAACCCTGTAATTAGTCAATTTAGTATAATTTTATTTTAATAATTTTCGACTTTCTTACCTCTACCACATTGTATGCAAGTATACGGCTTGAGTCCAGTATGTACATTCATATGCCTTATATACTGTATCTCAAGTGAAAATCCCTTTTGACATATGTGGCAATTGAAACGTTTAACAGCATCATGTGAATATGAATGTCTCTTCAGATCAGCTGCTCTTGCGAATATTTTTCCACATACTGTACAGTCTCGCTTTGGTTCCTGTTTGTACCGATAATGATCGATACGAATGTTGCAAGTGCAAACGTCGCCACATTTTAGACAATTCTGCGTGGATTGCTCATCACCATCCTCAGTTTCCATGTTATCCATCACCTCAGTCTTCACATTCACACAATTGATAAGTGGCTCATCATCTGAATCATCTTCTGTTTGCAAGTTAGGGTAAGGATTTAGAGAAGGGTCTGATGTACTCTCTTCATTAAAATTTTCTCCCGGATCTCCTGTTGTATTGCTTGTACTACTGCTTGTTCTTTCAGTTTTCACAACACATACTTCATAACTACCTTCAGTGTTTTTAGTCTCTTCTTGTGGCAGAGAGCCAGGCTTGACAGTTACCATGTCCACAGTATCTGCAGGTTCTTGTAATAGTTTTCTGAAGACATCGTCTGATTTCTTGCATGTATCTTTGAAATTGCTGAAGTCTATCAGTTTCATTGCACATGCGGAACATATTTGTTGTGGTAGGCCATCCCCGTTTTCAATCTAACAATAGTTGCATATAACTTTACTTCTATTGAGGGTTTAATTATTTTGAGATTCATTCTTACCTGTAGTTCTGTAAGATCTATAATACATTTTGGTAATGATGGAAAGGGAATTTGGTCGCTTTGATCACTCATTGCAAACAGCGATATAAACGGCACGTCTATATCCCTACATGTTCGACAAGTATTCGACACACAGGATAAACTCTGCACATTCGCTATAATTACCATTTTTGTTTTCTATAAGTTTTCTGTGCGTTTTGTTTAATGTAACAAGGCTCTGACGGCTCCGCGCACATTGGTTAAAAGCATAGAATGACAACGGAGATGATACGAAATTTGAGGTCAGAGCGATCAAGCGCCCTCTGCAGTGTTGGAGGTAAACTATTGAAATACCGCGTATTTCAAAATATGGTGTTATGGCTTCCTATGGCACCTTGCCAAGTTATTCCAATTTGTTGTAGTGTTAATACGAAATTTTACACGAAACCAAATTGCCACATATCACAGCCGAAGACCATACGTTTTTCACATCAATTTAGTGAGAGAACATCCAACCCCTGAAAGTTCGTTTCCATCTTGTGTATTGAAATTCTTTTAAACATAACTGTGGAATAACCTATATCTTATATCAATATACTCAGGGAATATCACTGATCACTTTCTAAAAGATTGTGGTTAAAGTTCTAGTTCAATAAAAGCTCAATTACATATAACACCTCAAATTTCGGATGAAAAATAATTTATATAAAAAAAAAACAAAAACAAGTATACCCTAGTCATTTGTACTCTAAAACGTTGTGAACTTAGTCTGTTCCGATTTCTTGGCCCTGGGGTTCCTCACAGTTGTGCATTTGTTGTTTATGGCGCTTTACATTGGCGATAGATGAGAATCGTACATGACACACATCGCATTCGTGCGGCCTTTCACCTAAGAGAAAAACACAAATATATGAGAAACATATTGATGCACTTGATTAAAATTAACGAAAAATAAACTTCAGCTATAAAGAAGATTGCATTTGGAGGTAATAATTGAATTATTTGCAAAAGACTTACCAGTGTGCTTCCGCATATGCCGCACAAATTCGCTTCTTATAATAAAATCATTCCCACAAATACTACACAGGAATGGTTTAACTTGGTTGTGCCGAGAAGCATGCACTTTCAGCCTCAACGCATGATTGAAAGCTTTGCCACACTCTTTACATACAAAAGCTCTCTCATCAGTATGTGACCGCATGTGATTATCGAAGCGATATCTCTCATAAAACCCTTCAATGAATCAAAACTTGTAATTTAATTCAACACATTAGCTTCCTTACCTTTGCCACATTGTACACAATTATACGGCAAAACCCCAGTATGTGAAGTCATATGCTTTAAATACTGCACCCGAAGTGAGAATCCTCTTTGACATTGCTCGCAATTGAAACGTTTAACAGTATCATGTGAATATGAATGTCTCTTCAAATCAGTTGGTCTTGCAAATACTTTTCCACATATTACACAGTCAGTTCTCTTTGACTCCTCCGTACTGGCATATTTTTCCCAAGTATGTGACAATTGTTCAGTAGGTTCAGTACACGGCTGAGTTTCCATCTCCTCCACCATCTCAGTCTTTACATTCATGTAATTGATAAGTGGCTCATTATCTGAATCATCTTCTGTTTGCAAATTAGGGTTTCCAAGATCTGATTGTGCACAGTCTTCAATAAGAAGTTCTCCAGGATTTCTGTACTCTCCTGTTGTATTGCTTGTACTGCTGGTACTACGTTCACTTTTCCCTGTACTCATTTCATTGGTAACTTCTGCTTTCTTATCCTCTTCTTCTGGAGTTGGGTCAGAGTTGTTAGTTACCGTTTCCACAGCATCTACAGATAATTGCAATGTGTTCCTGAAGACACTGTCTGATCTTTTACAGGTTTCTTTGAAGTTGTAGAAATCTATCAGTTTCATTGCACATGATGAACATATTTGTTGTGGCAGACCATCTTCGCTTCCAATCTAACAATAATTTTATATGTCTTGCGAGCTAAGTTATTTGAAATTAATTCTTACCTGTAGTTCAGTCAAGTCTGTTATGCATTTTGTTAATGAAGGAAAGGGATTTTGCTCTGTTTGCTCATTAATTGTAAACAAGGATATAAACGGCACATCTATATCCCTGCATGTTCGGCACGTATTGGACATCCGCGATAAACTATGCACATCAGCGATGATCACCATTGCTTTAATGCAATAAGAGTTTGGTGAATTCGACCAATTCGACTGGGTGTGAGTTTAACGTAAACCAGTTGGAAAATAAAAAGATATGGCTTAAAATCTTTAAAATCACACCGCAGCAAGGGGCGACAGACGAGTAAAGTTGTCGACTGAAACGCCCTTTGCAGTCTTGGAGGGATACTACTAAAACTAAACCGCGAAATTTGAATGCATATCAAGTTAGGTATATCCAGAATTCTCTCACAGATTTCATAATCGAAATATTTACAAAAATTCATTATTATTTATTAATACTATACATAATGAAGAGAAAAGTATTTATGTAATAATTTATAGAGTTTGTGCATTGTTGGAAAACCACGAAATTCAAGTGTATATCAAGAATTCATTTATAAATTTTAAAATTCGTAATCGAAATATTTATAAATATTCATTATAAACTGTGTATTAATATATTATGAAAAGAAAATTAAAACTAAATAACTATTTATGGAATAATTTGTGGAATTTATGCAATAATAATGCAGTGATGCTCACACGGATGCATAATAAAAAACGTTGTCCAAAAAATTTATCGCCCTCTGCAATGTTGGATGGATACTACTTTGGAAAACCGCGAAATTCGAATGTATATCAAGAATACCTTAATAAATTTCGAAATTGGTTAATGTAATATTTGTAAAAATTCATTAGAATTGGAAAAACATTAATGACCAACTATTATAAAAATACAATCAAAAGTAAATAGTTATTTATATAAAATTTTTGGAATTTATGCAATAATAATTTATGCACAGTCGGATGTATAATAAACAGTTACCAAAGAAGTCAAACGCCCTCTGAAGTATTGGAGGGAAACTATCTTGGCAAACCAAGAAATTCAAATCTGTATCAAGAATTTTTTATCGATTTCGAATTACGCAAAATTAATATTTACAAAAATTCATTAGAATTCATAAATAACAATATATGTATTATGAAAGTAAACTAAAAGAAATTACTATTTTATCAATTTTATGCAATACTAATGCAATGATGCACAGAGGGATGCAAAACATTTACAAAGTTATCAAATTGTCAAAGAAGACTAACGCCCTGCGGTGTTGGAAGGAAACTACTTCGATAAAACTGCGAAATTCAAATGTAAATTGTTCATTTATAGATTTCTAAATTCTTAATTCAAATACATATTTACAAAGATTCATTAATAATAGTACGTTAGAAAAATAAAATCGAAACAAAATAATTATTTCAGTAATAATTTATACAATTTATGAAATAAGAATGATGAACAGACGATGCATAATTAACTATTTACAAAGTTGTAAAATTGATAATAAAAAGGCTCTCTACAGTGTTTAAATGATACTATTTTTGAAGAGCAGCGAAATTTAAATGTATATCAAAAATTCCTTTATAGATTTCAAAATTTGAATAGGAAATATTTGAAATTAAAAAAAATAGATATGTATTACAATTTAGTAAAATATATCATTAATATAATAATTTTTGGAATAAATTATGCATTAACAATGCAGTGATACACAAACTGATAAATAATACAGCATCTACTGCCAACATGGAAGGCATGTGTATTTACCCACGCCATGTCTATTAATTATAATTCCTATTATGTCCATAATCATCATCACAATTTGTATAATAGAATGTTTATGCTAGTCAAACGCTCTTAATCACGTAGCAGCATCATAAGCTTATGCCGCTTATAGTACGCTACACGCTCCACGTTGTGTTGACAGCTTTACGCGCCTTTATAGAAAAACGCATCGATTAATGCGCTTTCATCAGCGATAGGTATCTGTAGGAAATTTACGATTCGCCAACTCATCGATTATGGCCTATCGTTCGTTAATATAAAGAGCGCATTGTGGTCCACACGCGCAGAGTACAAAAATAAACAAACATGCCACACGATCGCGCAACGGCCTGTGATTTATGGGGTAGTGAGAAATCTGTATATCGCACAGGATTGGATTATGAGCCATAAACATAAAACAGGCATAAAATGGCAATCTGAATGTGAATATATGCATATATGAAATTTGAAATTGTTGTTATAGATCACATCCCAAATTTAATGTTAGGCTATGTTAGATAGATACACCTCTGCTTAAAATTTTCAAATGATAGATTTGCGATAGTAAAATTGTATATTTAGGGATGAAACAGAATTGTCAGTCACGTGCTGTGCAGCACATCACACGTGATGTTCCGATTTGCGTTGCTTCGAATAAAATGCGGCTTCACACATGCCGGCTGAAATGGTGAGTAAACCGATTCGGGATGGTGCGTTGTGTTCGGATAGATATTGCGCGTGTGTTGATTTAACATATTGAAAGTGAAAATAATATATCAGCGATGAATGGCGTGCCGCAACAGCTGCATCCGCTAAATGGGTAAATGTAAGTCAGGCACGTGTTTGCTTTCAACCCCTAAAGGGTCCCAAGTGATGTCATGGTCTTCGTTGTGACCGTTCAAAGAACCAAGACAGGGTAAATGATTGAGTTGAAGGCTTTTGTTCATCTGACATCTAAAACATTCCTTCAACGAGTATGTTTAATCAAAACCAAAAAAGCATTCTTTGGCTGTCAAAAATCTTACAACATAACCACAAAAATAAAATTATAACTTGTACCGTATATCCAAATGTGGAATAAATCTCGTTGAAAATTGCAGAAAACACTTTACATACTTTGTATTCGGATTTACAGTGATTTCACGCTTCATTGGTGATTTTATCGCGACAAGATGAACCAGTCCTTGTCGGATTGCTGCAAAGAAAAGAATGCTTCCGATTTAGCATCTGCAATTCAGGTAGTCTATAGACTATAGTTTGTAGCGTCTGTAATCAGATCAGATCAGGTAATTGAAGGACTTCGACATGGTGATATCGGCCCTGAGGAAGAGGATGAAAATGCTTTACAACATTAATCATCTTAATACTTTACAAGTTGCCGGCTTGTTGCTGCAACCTATATAATCATTGCAATTGTTGAAAAAACGAAAAAAGAAAGGAATAAGAAACAAAAAGCAGAATAAAACGGTTAATCAATACTTGTGGCTACCATATTGTTATTTATTACCTATTCTGATACGAAAATGAAGATACAAACACCGTGTTTTCATACTTTAAGTATGTAGTTATCTTACTTTTATATTCGTGATCATTTTTTCGAAAGGCTTAGATTCAAATCTGAAAGAAATCAATAATAAGTCATAAAAGAAAATGATTGAGTTGGTTCATGAAAAAGGATGATAATGAAACTACTAAGCGAAAGTGCTGCAGGAATGTTGCTGCTGTGGTATGTACAAGTAGCGTAGATAACTTGCTCAAGTGCATCAATGCATCGTTAAGTTGATCTTGTTCTTTGACTTCGAGCGCCCTTTGGCGTTAATACGTATTACGGTGCAACATACTTATAGTTAGAGTAAAACTGGGAGAGATGGTAGGTACAGAGAGAGAGATCTTTTAATAAATTCTGCCCTACACATGGATACAAAAATGAAACTCCGTGAATGTATACAAAAACTAGATAGAGGAACTGATCCGAATTTGAGCTGCCACTTTCATTTTGCTCATTTTTGAGAGTCCTACGCACAATTTTCCCATGGAATAAATGCTGATGGCTTCTAAAAGCGATTAGGGACCTACTGTAGGCATACGAGTCCT
>JAODVP010089220.1:0-31789 GCA_025400035.1 Tetradonia laticeps
AACACCGATATAAAATTCACCCGCGTCGCGTGATGTGAAAAACATGACGCGCTGCAAGGAGGTGTGGCGTTGCTTGCAAGGGACGCGGAGAGGGGGTGTAGCTCTACGAGGTACCATGCCGCTCGGCACAGACGCGTGGTCGGCTCCTTTCTGAACGGTTGTATGCAGCCTTATTTGTTTTTGCGATACAATATCGTTGTGTAATAATACATTTTAATTACTATTTCATTTTGTTTTAAGGATAATTTCATATATAAAGATGGAGAGATCAACAGCGTATGTATTTTATTTATATTATCTTTTAATATTGATGTAGGTTAGGCTGTGTTTCACGAAGCTAATATAAACTTTCCAACGTAGGAGGAAAATATAAGCCAAACCTTTCGAGATTGTAAGAATGAGCATCACGTAATACCAAAGGCAACATAAATAGAAAGTTATGAACTTTGTGAAGCTATAATCGAATCGTTTTAGTGCCGTACAATGTCAACACGCGAATAGTGCACTCCGATTGCTGTTAGCATATACCGAACTAGTCGATTTGAAACTTTTTACAGCACGCACGCTTTTTATTCGTTTCCCGTTGCATTATTTTACTACCAGTAGGTACATTGGTGCGTTTATTCGGCGATAAAGATAGAAGCGGAGTATGCGAAGTGTTTTTTGGCAATCCGTAACCATGCAGCATGTGTAGGTAAATACGCGCGTGCATGTGTGCTGCGCACTCACACCACTAGCGCCTGGCCCGCTCCGCATGAGCCGCTTGGCAATTTTATCTGTCCATGGTCCATTTCCTGTTTCCGGCATTGAGTAGATAGCACTCCTAATACGGAAAACGATCCGTCGCAGTCGATATACGCCGCGCGTATCTTGTGTCCCACGGTGCGTTCTTTCTGCGGGCGTGAACGGCGCGACCACAAAATGTGGACGGCGCGGACCTTTATCTCGCCAGAGGACTGCCGCCTCCCACATCGCCCGGCCGCCTTCTTTCCTACTATATTATCGCCGTCGCCGTCGTTCGCGCGAGCTTTTGGGTTAAGTTTTAATCAGCTCTTTTTGCACTAATTATCGGTCGCCACCTTCATTACGAGTCGGGCGCAGTTGCGGAAAACGCGCGTTCAGCACTCATAATCCTCGTTATCCCCTTCGTCCTTACTCCTATGTATTATGATGATTATATGTAATCCACTAACCTCCATTCACCATCTTCAATCTACCATCTGCAAAATACTCAGTGATGTTTTAATATGGCGGTTGAGCTATATTAATTTCAGGGGTGAGGGATAGAGAGGATTAGGGGGGAGGCCCTGAGAGGATATGACCCTGCCAACAGGGGCTTTTCAAGTGGTGGGTGTGGAGTACAAGAGTGGTGAAAATGTGAGGGAAATATAAATAAGGAGAATGATAGAAAATAAGAGTATTGAATGGAAGGGAGAAAGAATGGCAAATTAAGGGGAGGATATGTAGAAGCGTGGAATAATGAACAGAAGGGAAATAGGTATAGAAATGGTAAGGAGGGGGGGAGGCTATGACGTAGAAGGATAAACTGTAGGGATGGTGTACAAAAAGGAGTGCGAGAAAGGGGTAAAGAGAGAGACTGATGGATGGGTGTAGTACGAAATGGGAGGATGAAGGGCGGAAGGGCGGAAAAGAAACCACTACACTCTTCTACTCCCTCATCCTAAATAGAAAAAATGGTAGAAGGGGTGTGTTAGGAGTGGGTTGGTAAGAGAGTGAAAGAGCAGAAGAATGGAAGAGGGATATTACCAAAAGGAAGTGAAACAGGGAGGATCGTTGAAGGGAAGGTGTTGCGAGAAAGGGTAAATGTTGAATAGATATACAGCGAAATAGGGGGATGAGAGAGTTGAAAGATGGAAAAGAGAGGGTGTGGGGAAAGAGGGAAAGTGGTAAAAGAAGAATGTGGAAAGTGAGAGAGTGGAAGAGTAAAGGAGTAAAAATGGGAGGCAGTGGTAAATAGCGAGAGCATACGAGAAAGGGGGACTGGGGAGTTGGGGCTGCAAGACTAATACAACCGGAAAACACGGAGAATCATTGAAGGTGGAATAAGGAGAGTGTGAAAATGCGACCCATCCCCTGTAGAGTACGAGAGAGAGAGATAAAGAGGAGACTGATGGACTGGTACAATGGAGGATGAGTGAATAAAAAAATGGAGAACAAAGAGAGTGGATAAAAAAGGAAAATGATACAAGGGCAGAGCATGGAGTGAAATAGTGAGGTTGTACAAGATTGAAAAAGGGAGGGAGTAGCAAAGAGTGAAAATAGTAGAAAATAAGAGTGTAGAGTTGGAACGTAGAGATTATCAACCTAGTAAAATATAGAGCATCGTTGAAGGGGGAGAATGGAATAGGAGGATGAGAGAGTAGAAGGGTGAAGAAGAGAGAGTGGAAGCGTAACAAATAGAGAGAAGGGCAAAAAGGGTGAATGATAGAATGGAAGAGTTTGGGGAGGAAGGGAGGGAGAGTGTAAAAGGAAGAGATACTGGTATAGGAGCAGATTATTATGTGGAAGGGTGACAATGAATAGACAAGGGATCCTTCCTTCCAATAGCAATAGCGGAAGGGGAGGGTGGGTTGTTTGGAAAGGGATATAGAAGTAAAGAGGAAGAATAATAGAAGGGAAGAGTGTGGAGTGAAATTAGGTAGGTACAGAATGGTAGAAAAGAAGAATATGCAGTGAAAGATTGAGAGGCAAATTGAGGAGGGGGGAGTAAACATGGAGAGTCGTTGTAGAGGGGGAGGAGTGATTGGCAGATTGGTCAATTGTGGAAGAAGAGCAAGAATCGTACAAGGGGAGGGTGAGGAGTAGGCCAGTGCGAAAAGAGGATTGAGTGACCCAGTTTTTATTATGCGCAAACGTGTCTCCTTCCATCATCAAGCAGGAAGGTGTTTGGTTATGGTGACTGGTGACACCGAGCGTCTCAGTCAATCTGTCAGTTGCCGCTGCCGCCCCACACTGCCGCCCGTCATTGGATTATATGTGGCAGCGTAGAAAATTTCCAATTTCGATACTGCCGCCCCACGGGCCGCACTGCTGAGAAGGCGGCGATCGCAAAAAAGTGTTTGCGCCTGCGAACAAACGTAGATACCGCAGCCGGCTGATGACATGTCGGGAGCGCATTTGCGATCTTTCGCATGAACGCCCACTTGAATGTCAGCATGTCACGACCGGCCGGCTCTTGGCAGGAATTGCCGACGATGTCTTTCATTCACGCGCTAATAGCGCGAGCGGGAGATGAAAGCAGCCTACGTGTCGCGTCGAGGAGGCGGCAAGGCGATCGGCGGAATGCGGCATAACATATCGACGCTTAATGGGATCCAATCCATAGCGGCGTGGCGCAAGACGTACGAGATTTTTTAAAATTTACACTGGTCGAAGGGCGAAATATGACGAGCGTTCGATATGCCGCTCGTTTGCTGCCATTTCATGGTTTGTTAGTCAATCAAATCGAAATGAAACGAAACGGGCGATCATTGAATTTGTTCGATTACTCGATTTTCACGTTGCTCTTATTGCGGCGGCGGCGGTGGCGTACGCGGAGATTGGCCAATGAAACGCAAAATATTAAATGAATCATAAATTTCAGACGAGAAATGGATTTGTCTTTCAATCTTTCCAGGATTGTTAAAATCAATGTTATGATTAAGTTGATATTATTAAATATGTAGCTAATTAAAAAATATTACCTACTACAGTAGGTAGTTGATGTTAAAATGGTAAAACGTTAAAAAGTTAAGTCACTTTCCACATCAATTTACCTACATTTTATGTTAATTGAGGAAAACTGTGGAAAAAATTTACTTGTTGGAAAACTAGTAAAACGCTAAAGTTTTAAATGTAAAATTCACCACGGGAAAAACTTTGATGGAGGGAACATTATAGTATACTGTACACTGAAGAGTAAAAAATTTTGCTTTACATTCAGAAGTTTCTGTCTTCCTATCAGGATAGACAAATGCGGCAGTAAATTTGTTTTGTGCTTTTTCAAGCCGATCCGAGTTATTGGAAATATGATAAATAGAAACACATTCCACTAGCTTTTGTAAAAAAACTGTTGCTGGTCTCAATTGTACCACGATCGGTACTCTAGTTACAAGTGAACTTTGTTCGACGTAAAATACCAAATAAAATAGTACAGGAAAGCAGGGAGAGATGGAGTATATAGCTTTTTTTATGTATACCTGATAGGTATTTATAATTGATGTTGTGTTATTAGATACATTAGGTTATGTTAGGAGACTTGTCGCTTTGCCTCCTATTTCTAACGTCTGGGGAAGGCAACTTCACGGAAAGTGAAATTAAAGTAATTTTGGGTCCATATTGTATCCACCCACAGGGCCAATTAATATTCTCCACGTTTAAGTTGGGTAGAAACTTGTTCTATGCTCCCCACTTGCACTAATCGGAGATGTAATATAACTAGATTGGAGGTCAAATCATTTCCAGTTCATTTCGTATCCATCCAGGAATTTACCCGACAACACATAATGTTCTACTCCTACAATTAGCACTAGCCACGGGCCACTTTTAAGGTTACGTATAAATTTCTTCCCTTTGTTCCTTACTTCTAACGTCCAATCTTCGAGAGTATCCAAAGAGGGTATAAAATATATAATTGGAGTTCTGTCCATCTATCCAAACTGATTATCTGACAGCACTGGGACCACTTTAAGATCGGGCCCATACTTTCTTCCTTGCAGGGGGGTACAGCAACCACCCCAGAATATTTCAATTCAAATAACCAAGGACCGAATAGCAAAGCGACCTGCAGGTGCTGAAATGCATTTTTCATGACGGGCATCGGTAACGACGGAGACCACCGGTGTTGGACTTACAATTAAAGTAACTTCTAAAATGGTCAATTAATATTCTCAAGATTTAAGGAGAGGTAGAAACTTGGTCCCTTTCTCCCCAACATCTAAAGTCCAATCGCCGCCATCAGTCCGCAGGACAATAAGATTTATTTGGAAGCCATTTAGAAGAGTACATTGGAGAGGTGTGGGTTAAGGTAATTTTGGGTCAATTTATGTCTATCCAGGAATTCGCCCAACAATATATAATATTCTACTCCTACAATAGACAATAAACATTCTCCCCATTCCATCCAGAAAGTTAATACATATTATCCGCTTTTAAGATTAGGGATAAACTTGCCTTCACCATTTCGAACGTCCAATCACTGCCACTAGCAAGGGAGGTAATAAACTTTGATTGGAGGTCACTTCCGGTTCATTGCGTATCCATGTAGGAATTCAATCATCTACTATTACAAAGAACAATAAACAGGCTCTATATTTAATATAAAATAGAAATTTGCCCTATTTTCAGTCCTTACTAACGTTCAATCACTGCCACAGGCCGGGGAGGCAGTAAAACATTATTGTACATGCAATTATGATAATTTGGCCCCATGTTTAATTCGTACAAGAATTAACATGAGGAGTCATACTAATTTACACCTACAATTATCAATACAAATTATGCACATTTCAGGTTAGGTAGGAACTTGTGGAACCCATAATATTATATTCCTCACTAAACATTCTCTACAGTTAAGGTTAGGTAGAAACTTGGTCCCTTTATCCCCGATATCTAACGTCTGACAACTGTCACTCGCCGCAGAACTAATAAAACTTGCTTGTAAGTCAAATTAAGATCATTTTCAGTCTATTTCGTATACATTCCGGAATGCATTCCGGCAACCCATAATATTCTACTCCTACAATGATCAATAAACATTTTCCATATTTAAGGTTGGGTAGAAACTTGTCCGTTTCTCATCGTTGTATCGTCCATTCACTGTCATAGATCGGCGAAGCAATATAACTTTTTGGATGTGAACTGAACTTTGGGACTATTTTGTATTAGGAATTCAAACGACAACCCATTATATTTTACTCCTACAATGATCAATAAACATTCGCCACATTTCTTACGTCGAATAGGCGATATTAGTTGGATAGGTAATAAAACTAGGCTGGAGGCCAAATTAAAGTCGTTTCCGGTACATATCGTATCCATCTAAGAATTTAGGTGACCATCCAAAATATTGTATTTCTTTCAATTACCGCTACAGACAGGAGAGGCAATAAAACATAATTGTAGGTATATTTAAAGTAATTTAGGGTCAATTTTATTGTACGCAGGAATTCATCCAACAACCTATATGCCCCGCATTATCAATGTTAAAAGCGCACCAAAAGTCGGAGAAATAATAAAAGTTGAGTAGACTTCAAATTAAGGTCATCCTCGGACCATTTTAGGAAATGACCAATTCATATTCTCTAGATTTAAGATTTGGTAGGAACTAGCCCCATTTTCCCCCATTTATAATGACCAATCACTGTCACAGCCTTCAGAGGCAATAAAACTTTATTCTAGGTCTAGGATCTAGGATGATCAATACAAATTATCCACATTTAAGGTCAGGTAGGAAATTGTCCCATTTCTAACATCAGATCGCCCTCACAAGTCGGAGGAGGTCCAGATCATTTCCGGTTCATTTCCTATACATCTACGAATTCACTCGACAATCAATAATATACTCCGGCAATAAACATTCTCCACATTTAAGGTTAGGTAGTTACAACGCGCAGCCATTAGCCGGTGAGGTAATAAAACTTGATTGAAGGTCCAATTAATGTCATTTCCGGTCCATTTCGTAACCATTTAGGAATTCACCCGCCAACCCATACTCTACTACTGCTTCAATGGTATACAAACATTCTCCACATTTAACGAGTAATAGTTTATACTCCCTAACCTAAATAAGCTGTTAGTTTGTCAAGAGGGCACTCGTAGTTGCATCGAAATGTTTAATTGCTGACAATAAACAAACATATTCCAGTGGCGTAATAATAAAAAGCCAACACGATGAAAGGAACAGTGTACCCGCAGCGCAACTGCACAGGGACAATAATTATAAGTAAACATTATATGTTTACATAATTGCTGTTATTATAACAAGTGAGGGCTCAATTGTTGCTATTTCGTGCATCCATTGAAATTGCCAAACGCCAACACATTTTATTGTAAATATTATATACAACAGTAAACACATTCGTTTATATTTTATTCCAATTGGTTGGTAATTGAAATACAAAAATGAAAAATAAATGTTTTACAAGCACACACTTTGGAAAGCTTTGAATTAGTAACTGTAATGATAAACATGGTTGATAAACGTTTGTTTGTTTGTTCTGCGTAGCATTGTTCACCCTTATCGACATCCCAGATTATATAATGACGTACACGAAGCCGGAAATCCTTATTAGTCGAGCATACCTCACATTGTGCATGTGAAGCAAGAGTAATCCAGATAATTACAATCGGAGTCAGAATGCATTTAGTGCACCGAGGTTATCCGATTGTTAGCACGTTCCTCATCGTGATTTCTATAAATCCAATAATTGCTAATCCGCATGTGATTACTGATAACTCTATCAGAGGAACAACATATATAAATATATGCGTTGAAATATCCGCGCCTTTTATTGTCGATGAGCATGAAGGTTCGGATATCAGACTAGTGGAGTTGATCATGAACCGGTTGCAGGAGAAAGTAAGCGCTTGTGATAGTACGACACAGGTTCGTACCCGAATTATAATTGTCTCCTCGGATAGTTTGGACCAAATCCAGTACTGTCACATTCTGCTCCCTAATGTTTGGGATAACTCCACCGTTTCCAGCATGACGCGTGATTTAATCGGCAGTAATTTTTACCACACTGATTGGATTCTTCTTTGCACCACTAAACACCGCACGCGTGATGATTGGAAAAAGCTCCGTACTATTACCACAACGCAGATGTCAATGCTGGTCCCCCTTTTGCTCTATGTTGCTGTGACTTACTACATTGCAAGAAAGATGATACACAGAGATAAGTTTCAAAATCTCGATGTGAGTGTCTTATTTCAGTTGGCCGGGGGCAGAAGTTCGTCCATGGGCTCGAGGGAACAGGCAAACTTTGTGTGTTAATCTTTTTTATTTGCGGGCCTACGCGCCGCGTATTAAATAACGCCCGAAATTGAATATGAATGCTCCACGCCTCGAACTTTATGCCCCTCGGCGTTGCTCTGCGTGCTCGGTAGCCAGCTTCTGTTTATCGAACGATTCCCAGAGAAAACACGCTGCGGGCGACCAAGTTATCCCGAATTTTATCAACTTTTCTTGTTTGCACATGTTGCCATATGAAGTGATTCTTTCAGGTGATCGCGATCGTCTACTTCCGAGTCCTCTGCAGCATACCTAATAATGTACAACAGCAACCCCAAGCCCTTCCGTTGAGGTTTCTATATACTGGTTGGTTATTCTTCTGCTTCATCCTGACTATCAATTACAACACTGCTATATTACGAGTCTTTAAAACAGAGTTGTATGTAAGTTCGAACATTGTCAGCATTCAGCAGGCTGAACAGGAACACCTAGACTTATATTCCCCCACGTCATTCCTTCAATCAATCATGTATCCTTACATAGCTGACTGTGGGAGTATTCACGACTGTCTCAAACTACTCCAATCTTCCGAAGGGCACAATACTCATAATCTTCTGGTAGCTCTGCCGTCAACAATCATAGACTACCATCGTAGTCATTTCCTCGTATCGGGTGAATTAACTATTCAATGCTTCGAGCACAAAGACTCCTATTTCAAGCGACAGTTTTTTATCAAGCCCACTTTCGATAGTGTGAATACAATCCGTCGGCTATGGAATATCACGCTTTTAAACAAACTGGTCACTCAACTAACCCGATCAGGTATTTACGGATATTGGCTGAGGGAGATAACGAAATCCAGTCTACAATTACAGCACAACTTTCACGAGAAAGCTAATTCTCGGGAGATCAACGTAGAAGAGTTTCTCATAGACCTGGAGGGTCATGATGAATCTATCAGTGTGTTAAGACCTTTTGTATATCTGATAGAAGATTTGAGTAACGAAGACAAGGTTTCGCGTAGTCATAAAATTGGTATGCTCACTTTCAGGGACTTTATCGTATTCTGTGTCTACATGCTGATTGGGAATATTCTTTCATTCGTTTGTTTCGCTGTAGAGCTTCTGTATTATTACTTTTATCATAAAAAGTGTTATACGTTTATGCGTTAATTTTTTATTCATTAGTATAATTAATTTGGAACGTAATTAATTGTAAGGTAATATGTATTTACTCTGTGTCATGTTCTGTATTTATTAAGGAAAGACTCTAAGGTTCACGTTGTCAAATTTAATTATAAATTTATTAGGTCTAGAGTTAAGTTAAGGTGAGATACGTTGGTTTATGATAAATATTTAGCAACTTTAAAAATTCAAAAAATTGTATGTTTTTACAATACAGAGAATTTCAGAATATAAAATATAATACTATTAAAAAATATTATATGTGGAGTAAAATGATGGAATTTAGGGAAGACGGGTCACTCGCTATATCTGGTGTTGCATTTGCTTGATTGTTATGAAAAAATTTAAAGGCGTTCAGGAGGGAATTTAATATATGTACACTTAATTAGAGCGAATAGACTGTTAAGAAAAATGTTGCATTGAAATTTAGTTTCGCTCATCGCATCATTCTTATACAGAGTGAGTCAGAATTATACTAACAAACTTCAAGGAGATGATCAGGGAAATTTTCTGAGTATTTTTATATAAGAAATGTATAGTATCCGATGGATCCTCGCGGAGTTATTGTACTTTGTTGTTTTGTAATTGCATAATTTTACCCTAAAATAAATCGCAATAACTTGGTAACGAGGCGCCTGAGACCATACTTTCGTAATATAAAATTACTAGGACTATATCCCAAAACCTCTGAAAGTGTGTCGGTCGGGTTGTGGTTTCATCATGTGTTGGATGTAAATCCTCTTTAGTGCAATTCTCTACAACAATTCATTGAAATAACTCCGGAAGGATGCATCGGAGACCATATGTTTCTAATATGAAAATACTCAGGGAACATTCCTGAACAATCGTTGAAAGTTTGCCGCTCGAGTTGTGCCTCCTTCTCTTTATTACAAATAGAAAAATGCAATAACCCCGCAACGAACCATCGGGGACCATAAGTTCCTGATATCAAAATATTCAGAAAACATCCCTGATCAACCTCTGGCAACTTATTGGTGGACTTCTGACTCAGCAAGTATAACAACGCTCTTATAGCCATGGAACTTGATGTCCCATGTAATTTAAAGTCCTCTAATGTCATTTGAAGAGAATTTAACTATGTTAACACTTTACATTATTAGATAAACCGTTATTATTAGATAAATATATGTCCTATAGATGAGGTAAAAAGGGCCACTAAATACTTGGCTATATCAAGGGGCAATAGCTAAATAACACTCTTGTAGACTATTGAAGAATATGAAATTTACAATTATCGATCCACAGATAAAGAACGAATGTGTTCAAAATTGAACCTTCGGTAAGATTCGAACCTGTGACCCCCAGCTATCCGTGGCGGCGCTCTAGGTCGGTATATGTTGAACTGTCTAGAGTTTCTTCCAAAATTACTACAAACATACCGACACGAATAGCTGGGATTTGCAGATTCGAATACTGCTGGCGGATAACTTATCAACACTTTCCTTCTTTATCAGTGGATAGGATTCTTTTAAATTTCAAATCTAATATTCTTTATCAATTAATATTCATTAAATGTTAAATCCACTACCAATTATGCAATTCTATAAGTCCCGGACTTGTTCTTCTAAAGAAATAAGAAGTTCCAGGATTAAAACAGGGAACTGATAAATATTTCTCAAACAGCAACCTGCATTAGACCGTTTTACTTTATGTGATAGGCACAAGGAATATAAGGGGGAGGGAAGTGACACCGGATAAGTGGTAGACACTAATGAAGACCTTAAAAAAAGCAAAGGTTATGGATTGATAACTTGTTTAAAGGCTTTTAGAGAATTTCAGAAGAGTGTGAAGAAATGTGGAGATAGAGGTCTTCTTAAAAGGTCTAATTTAGATAAAACATGTACTAGTGTAGACTCTATGACCTCTACATGCCCCCCATTTATAATTTTTATCGCTATAATCATTTTTTGTAAATCCTAAAATATATTACTTCACCTACATATCCAAAAATCGAAATACCCATTCCAAGTAAATATAAATAAAACCAAAGCCTTAACATTTCCAATTTCAAGGGTTTATACTCCGGATCACTCGATATCTTCATCTTGTTAGTATTCGCGGCTTTCCTAAAAATATCCGTAGCCCACTTGACCACAATTCCGCTCTCCTTGACAGACATGATCAATTGCTCTAGGTCTGTGATCAAAGGAAAGTTGCGATTTACATGAAACCGCAAAGAAGACAGATTGATGGGTTCTTTGAAACAGTATATCAGGGGCAAACCATGTGAGTTCAAGTACTGGTCCATACGGTAGGCCAAGTATGTTCTTTGTACACAAACAGCACTGTTTCGATTATAACTTACATTTCTGGTACACAAATCAAGATCAACACAATCATCAATCTTCTGTTTCAATTGGTAACGGGTACGTTCTTTAATAGGATCATAGGGTCCTTGAATATATCTCTTGTAGTGGTCCATAAAGAGCAACCTATATTTGGAGACCGCCAATTCTTCGAGATTTGATATTTGTTTCTCGTATTTCGGTTTATACATTACGGATATTAGTTTGGTCTGGTAATAACTATTTAGAACAAAGCAAAAGAGCAACCACAGCATATACAAGACTTTAACTCTTCTAAATGGAGTAAACCTGTGAATGGGTACAGTGCAAATTGTTGCTAAACAATCCAAGTATATCCTTCCCAATGATACTCTTTCGTTGTACTTTTCACCAAATAAATACATCACGGGCACAATAAGGAAATAGGTGAAGAAGAAGTATCCATAGATATCAAACACTTCCAACCATCTCCTGTGTTGGGTAAGTTTCTTGGCAATTGGGACACAGATAATATCCAAGTCATGATAGTACGAATGACTAGCATGAAAGTACTTATTCCGCACGCTAGTTGTAATTGTGGAAGCTAGTACTAAATCTACAGTCTGCTCCTGCAACGCCTTCCAATTGTTGGTTGTGTCATCACTCAAGAAATCGTCATCCCAACTATCCGATTCCGTATATTCCAAGGACAAATTCATGCGATTTGCTATAGTGGATATCAACTGAATATCAAGTCCAGAAATGAAATTCCTTGATTTACGAGGCTGGTCTTCGTCTATGAAGGGTTCCCACACCGACAAACGCGTTCGGATCTTGTTCACTTTCGGGGGACAAAGATGGCCGTGGCTTAGATACATACGTAGTTGCTTTTTAGTTCGGGAGATAATTGCGTCGCTCGTAATCTTAGTCGGATGCATCAAACAAGAATTCCAATAATAGAACCCGGAGTAATGCGCATCGTGCGCAGGAATTAATCGTTGATGTGCAAACAGAGACTCACTCGTGATGATTAGAAACTCGAAGACGTACTTTGAAGCCGACTGGAAAAAAGTTTGAAATTCTCTAGTCTCGTGAAAGTGTGGATCGTACACTGGCCACACAAAGATGAAAGTCTGCCGGTCGGGATGCAGAATCAACTGTGCAGCGTTTAGTTGTTCCAGGAACCCACCAAACTTAACAGGATTGTCGACGTGGATGAGATAAACGTCATTGTAAAAATAATAGTCGTTCATGTATACGGGTTCATATGCCCGCGAATAATCGCTTTGCACGAACGTGATCCCGAATTCTATCAGGCGATCATGTTGAGTCTGAGAAAACATTATCATTCCAGAGAAGATACTCAAGACGCTCGCACCCGCTACAGATTTTACTATATAGTTAATGAGAAAAAGGAAGAAATCATCAGGGGTTATGAGGTCTTGCTTTAATGAAGTAGCATTAAACTGGTTACCCATATTCAGTTTTTCTGGAATTCCAATTAGCATAACTATTATTACACTTTGATGATTGGAAAATTCAATGAATTATTCAATAAATCCAAAGTATTTGAGCAGAGGGTGCACAATAGGGTTCGCAGACGATGTGCGCAAATTCCATCGAAATTGATTAAATGTTGAAACAGATTTAAATAATTGAGCGTCGTTTTTGGAGCGTGTGGTGCAAAATTTGTTCAGCCGGCAGATTCACTTTCAATTCGATATTATCAGCTCGCCCTACACTGCGCGAATGGCGTTCCTGTCATTGCAATGCAGTGTTGGAGAACACGGCAAATGTCCACGTGCTATTATTCTATTATTTGATTATTTATGGGCTCGTCATGCGGTGCCACTCATGCAGACAATGAATGGCATTATCTAAATAAAACCTATTGGAAGCAGAAATCACTGCAATTTGGTTACATTGCTTATTGGAATGAATCACTGCGTTATGATTGATGATTGTTACCATCCGGAATGTAAAGTTTCAGTTTAAGTAATACGAAATAGACTCGGTAAGACGAGGGCTACGCTTTTGACGTGAGACATCTATAAATTGGAATGAAAAATTCGTCTAAATAACAGATTATATCTCTATATTAATAACCAAATTGTATATGGCGGTGGTAGACTAAAGGGCGTTGGGCCGGCAACACAAAGATCCGTGGTTCGATTCCCAGTTGCCGTGAAAAGAACAAATACAATGTATAAAATAGCAAATAGAACAAAAACAAATCGACTTCGACATCTTTAATTGATTTGATTACAATCTCATTAGATACTGTTCCTCGGATATTTTTATCTCTAGAGTCTAAAGCAAGTCAACATAATTACATCGGACTGTCAGCAACATGTTTCTTTTCACATGGTCAAACCGTGCCGGAAGCGGCAACATGCAGGTCATGCGCAATTTATTGTTTGGAAAGGAAAACATTTGCATCGTGCTTTTGTCGCACTTGATTGTTTGCGAGTGGAAAGCCACTTTTTTGTCGCGCGACACTGTCGCGCAACCGGTGCAGTTTGGGGCCGCACACGCACCCGCCGCCACCGTGTTTGTATGCTCTTCCCCCAACCATAAATACACCATCGCGCGAGCTGGAACAATGATAGCGGTCGATGTTGGAAAAATTCTGAAAGCGCACGTTCCGCACTAATGGATTTTTCCATTAAACGAAACGCAAGTGCAAGGCAACAATACCTGGCGGAAAATCTCCTGAGAGGAAACGAATTATTAAAAGCACGCAGCAGGTATTTAAAGAGCGCGAAGTTGAAGAAACAACAGTGCCCACCTCTCTAATGCCGATTTAAGCTGCAGGGTGGAAATGATAAAACAATTAAGCATTCCAAAAAAGTTGAAGAAGATTTTTAAATGCGTGCGGATGTATAAAAGCGCTCGCTAAGCAATGTCAGTATAATATCACTTCAAAGGAAGTGCAACAATAACAAAGTTATTACGAGTCAGCATGGAGGAAAAAATTAAATTACGTACGAGTGGAGCACATCTATCACCTACAAGCCTGCTGTAAATGACGGTTGAAGGAAAATTTATTTAATATGCTCACGTGTCTTGCCTCGTGTTTGCTTTACGTTGTTTACTTGTATTAAACGATTTGAAGGAAGAATCTACTTACACAGGGTTATGTACTTATTGATGAATATATTTTCTCTACAAAAAAGAGTTGAATAAAGCAGCAAGTTCGTGCACCAGTAAAACTAGTGAAATCATGAAAATGTTCCACAGTTAGAACTAATAAAATTAGGCAAAATCTATTCACCTAATTTCAGGATCAAAATGTGACTAGCTCACTAGCTTAAGCATCGTCTACATATGCTTGGCGAACCGACCTATTGTATTCCATTGTATATTGATGTAACCTGATACTCCAGCGAACGTGCTGGGGAACAAGGTTACAGGCAAAGTAATCTGATTACACGATCTCGTCATGTCTTTCATGCTCCTTCATGCATAATTCTGCTCTGACGCCTGACAATTTTATTCTACCAGGTAGTTTTTTGCGATGCATTCTCTTCGCGGAGCGGATTGCGGAGCCGAATATGTGTGGACGAGGTGTTACTAGCCAGCTCGTAAACTGATTGCGAGAAAAATGAACTATTGGCCTACTTTACTGGCAAGTCGCTGGCTTATTCAATCCCTATAAAGTTGTCCGTATGTTGTAGTTTAATAAAGATAGTTGAATAGAAGTGAGTCCGCCTATCAATATACAATCTTGGTTTGTGAACGAGTGCGATATTTCATGTGTCATCGTCATTCGCTCTTTCGCTAATTCACCAGCTTGTAAACTCGCTTAATAGAATTGACTCCTAACAATCGATCGATCGACTCGCCCTACCTAGTAAGCTAGAAATATAAGCCAGCGGTGTTACTAGATTAGCAGCCAGGTTGTAAATTAGCTGCTAGAAAAGTTGACTACTTTACTAGCTACTGGCTGGCTTATGAGCTTATTTCTTATGAGACTAGCCGGTGTCATCATCGACTAGTAGCGAGTATCTAGTAGTTATGGGCCAATTCCATAAAACGAATTTACAAGTAGCTAGCAATAAAGTTTAAAAGCCGGCGAATTAGCGAGTAAGCAAGTGATGATGTAGCCTCGGTGGCGGATAGATTTTGAGGATAGGTGGTCAAAAGTTATACTAATTGCAAATGGAATAAACTTAAAATTCCTGGGCCGCAATAGCCCGTGTTTAATGTAATGAATTCTTTGAACCATTAATCCAATCGCAAAGTTTAAAGTTTAATAGTTTCGAAGCTACAATACCAAACTGTATTCTCCGACTTTCTTACCCTAGGCTTAATTGTTTAATACATTTCGATAATATAAGCTATTAGGTAATCTTAACAGAACATTTTTTTGTTCAAAAACCTTTAATCAAATACTTCATGAGCTCTGCGTCAGTTTAAATAAAAAAACCAAACCGAGTATTGTTTGGAACTACTTTAGTTTAGTGCACTAGTGCACATGGTACAAGCTCGGAGGAAAATGTTTCTGCCATCTATGTTACCAATATGGTTGTAAGAATTTAAAGCCTGCAATTTATCGAAATATTGGATTTAACGTGTCCGAGTGGGAATTTCATTCAGCTTTCCAAATGTAGCAGCGTTCCGGTCAGGAGACGAGCTGGGCGGGCGATGTAGTTACAAAGAAGGGAATGGGTATCGCTGCTGCCGCCGCCCGCACTAAGTGGTAAAAGAAACGATTCAGAGAACGAAACAACGAAGAAACGCGCAATGAATTTGTTGCGATTTGTTTGGAAGTATGCGGCACGGAGCGGAAATGGGAAATGGACTCTCCACATGCGATGCGCGCATTTCACATCCTGCACGGATGGAAGGATTTTGTACTTCGTGTTTTCCTCATGCGCATCACTCCGGCAGACTTTCTTATTTCGCGTTGGCGGCGGCAGCGGCGGATGAAACAGCTCAGTCTCTGTGGACGCGCAAACTTCACCGCAAACTCCCGCTTGCCTCCATCGCAATGACAACAAATAAGTAGACCCCGTAAATGGAATCGAATGCGTCGGCTGTGTCTGTGATGTATCCAGGAATAGAGATGCACCGCACGAAATTATAACCGAAATCGACGCGGGACAAAACGGGGCGAAACAACACGGCAGAGCAAAAAGCAGGAGCGCGCTGGCGGCAGCGGCCGGTGCCTCGCCGACGAATGGGACGAAATTAAAAGAAAATTGGAACGGATGGTACAGAACGCTTCGCCAACAGGATGCACTCAAATGTACAGCAACCGGATACCCGAGCGAGTCTAAGCGAGGGCCTGCGCATAAAAACTATTATAAAAGGCTCTAAGCGTCACGATAGGAGGGGAGGGTTCGAACTAACTACATATAAACGCAAACAAGTCCTCGCAAAAACGACCGTGTCACATCCACTCGAAATACCACTCCTTCTAATATTGTAGTTCTTTTCACAAACTTCATCTACCTCAATATAGATAAGCAACGAAAGTTGTAACAGGACCGTTTATGTGCCCCAATCATTTTGTTGCCTCTTCGGTCTTTCTTATCGGATCAACTTGGCGTGGATTGAACCAATTTTTTGGCCATCAGAGTATAAAATTTTTACAAGATATAGTTTTCAAGTAGTATGAGGGTCTACTAGTGCAAAATTTTTTTTTACACAAATATGACATTACAAAAATTACGATTCCTGAGGCTACACTTGAAGTAGAAGCATAAAATAAATTCCAAATTGTATAGTTGCATGCGATAAAAATTGATCCCATTGGTGGAATTACCATGAAATTTTGAGTACACCATGCTAAAATATGACAGATCATCACTGGAATACTCAAGGATCTAGGTTCGAACCCCAGATATCTTCTCATTGGTAATTTGAACTTAATTAATACAATAATGGAACAAGAAATTTCATTAATTACATGTTCAACTAGTTGGTGTCGTTACGCTTCTCTGTTGCGCTTCCCCTCCTTATATAACCCTTCCCCTCCTTCTTCCTCAATTTGTTTCTTCCTGTCTCGGCTGTACCGCGGGGGTATAAATAACAAACTGTAATTAGCCCTGCGTGTTCGTTTGTCTTGTACTTTTTGAACTACTTGCCCTTTTCCGCACTTGTTGTTTGCTTGCGTCAACAGTTACCTGAAAGGGCGAATAAATATGCACACGTTTGTAGAGACACAATGGTAATTATGACGCTTTACAAACTTTCAATATTTATTCGAGGTAGAGATCGCCCTGTCTTATGGTTTCGTACACTCTTCACACTATACCAGCAATTCACGCACAAAACAATAAATTAGTAACAATCAGACAGACTAATATTTTATCGACCATAGATAGACTTTGACGAGAGCTATCGTTTAAAACATACGCGAATCTTGTTCCTTCACTGTGTCAAAGGTTATAGCAATTACAAATCTCTATGGCGGGAAAGTATCATCAAAATGTTCCATTGCTGCTGCTCGCGATTAGTCAGCATTCTAATTACAAGTTGTGAATTCTTTGAACCTTCACTTCGAGCTACAATACCAAACAGCATCCCCTGATTTTCTTATACTAGGGTTTTCCAATTCTATAGACGTATACAAATCATATCTCGCAAACTAATTAAGATATTTTAAATTTCTAAAAATATATATGTCAAAGAATAAATTCTGTACAAACGTGTAAAAGTTCAGTTTTATAGACTAATTAGTTTCGATAATAATTGACTCAAAAATTGATGGTGTTTAAATGAGGTAAAAATTAGCAACAGTTTACATTTTGTTCAATATCTCCTATACTAATTATATAATTTAATTTTTCCCTGATAAATTCTCTTTTAT
The DNA here is from genome assembly GCA_025400035.1 of Tetradonia laticeps. Lineage (NCBI taxonomy): Eukaryota > Metazoa > Arthropoda > Insecta > Coleoptera > Staphylinidae > Tetradonia > Tetradonia laticeps. Next base: position 18,241 of record JAODVP010089220.1, read on the forward strand.
TTATCTTTAATAATAATGTTTGTATCTTAATTAGTTCAGCAACTAATTATGCCTAAAATTGAACTCAGTAAAATATCTCAAAACTGCGTTTTATCTACGTTTTATTCATAGATTTTTACTGATATCTCGCAAACTTATTAAAATATTTTAGATTTATAAAAATATATATGTAAAGGAAGAAATTCTGTATAAACATGTATAGGTTTACTTTAATAGCCTAATTAGTTTAGATAATAATTGACTCAAAAATTGATGGTGTTTAAATCAGGTAAACATTAAGAATAATTTACATTTTATTCAATATCTCCTATACTAACTATAAAATTTAAATTTTCTAAACGGCATTTTGTTCTCTGATAAATCCTCTTTCACTTATCTTTAATAATGATTTTTATATCATAATTAGTTCAGCAACTAATTAAGCCTAAAATGGAACTAAGTAAAATATGTCAAAACTGCTTTCTAATCAATGCTGAGTTCATAGATTTTTACTGATATCTCTCAAACTAATTAAGATATCTAATTTTTTTAAATATATCTGTAAAGGAACTTTTATAGACTAACAATCACCTAAAGCTTCAATGCCAAACAGCATCCCCCGATTTTATTATATTAGGTTTTTCCAATTCTACAGACGTGTACAAGTCAAAAAAAAAAACACGAAAAACACTTGTATTCTGACCCTGTACGATAGCCAAAAGATAGACCACTTCCATGAATATCCAAAATCCAGCACAGATGGTGCACAGCACTGGCAACCGTGTACAATTTAAATTTAATTTAATTTAATCATGACCCACGATAATACTGTTTCCCTTTAGTGTCAGTGAGCCGAGCACGACGAGAACTACAAGCTCGAATCCGACCGGCCCGGACAGCTAAGGAGCCAGGCCAAGGAAATGCGAGCGTCTCAATGGCATTAGGTCGTGGCTGCATGAAAAGCTCCAGTTTTCCTCATGTTGCTCTGCTTGTACCCGCCCCGCGCAAGTAGCAACTTCCCTAATGCAACTCTAGTTCCCATTCTAATTTGTGGACCTCCCAGGCTTGCTTTTTACAAGACCTAACCGCAGAAGTACTAGTTTTATCTTATCATTGCTGCTAAACGTAAACTTAGAAAGAAGCAAAACACCTAATTTGGAAAGTTGCCTTTATTTGAACAATACGTGAATATCCCAATGCAGGTTGTGCGCATCTATCCATCACACTTGAACCACCATCCTCCATATGTCTCTATCTTTTTGCTTCTATTCAACGATGGCGGCCGCACTTATCCATGCACTTATCCGAACCCTAACGCTCTCTGCGCCCTCTTATCCTTCAATTAACCTCCATGACGGTCCCCGCATTATTTGCTTCCCTTCTCTCAGGGCGCGCCGCTTTTACCTCATTTTGCCCGTCTATCCATCTTTATATTCAATGTATTCTTAAGCAGACGTTTCAGCCATATCCTTATCCCTGTCGGGATGGAGCTAGGACTACAGCTGCAGTGCTAACCGATGGAATAAATCCATCTCGGTCGCGATGTCGTCCCAGCTAAAGATTGCTAAGCAGAGGGGTTTAAATTGTCTCCTTGGGCCGAGGCAGAAGCGGCAGTTGGGCAATTGCTCCCCAACAGCGCCCCAGCACCCCCGGCACTCGATAGAGGAGCAATTGTAGCTGCCGCTGCCATCGTCGCCACCCCAGCCGCTGTGGTACGCGTATTTGGATGAATGTTGACTAAGTATGTAGATTCTCCGCCGATCCGTCGAGCGCTGGCGAAACTTTGCGCCCCTGCGCGCGTTCGAGCGCTGATTACGCGATAAAGTTATCCGTTTTATTTCACTCGCTGGCTTTTATTTCGGCTGCCACTGTGTCTCCGAGTGCTGGGTGTTTTTATTTACACGGTGACGCGGCACATTTCAAACTTTCTCGTAAACAAACACTTTTTCCCGCGCTATAAACGCGTTGTCGGTGTCACGCGCGGGCATAATTTAGTTGGAAGCGTTGTAAGCAATAAAATTAAATATTGTCCAGCGTATACAGACTAACCTATATTGAATTTCACATATGAGTTAAAATCAGGAAACCTTGTTATAGTCGCAAAAAATTATATCCCAGAAGGACGTTCATTATCTTTATTACATCCGCTGTGAAATGGACTTTTGTATGCAAATTAGTATATGTCGTACAATAAATTATGATTTTTCCAAGAAAACTTACAATTGCGTTCGACATGAGAGCAGAGTTCTATTATTATTAGATTATTGGATTTATATTTTTATTTAGTTTTAATATCTCCTATACTAATTATGTAATTTAAATGTTCTAAACTGTCTTTTGTTCCCTGATAATTTTACTTTCACTTATCTTTGCTAATAATTTTTGTATCTTGATTGGTTTAGCTACTAATTAAGGCTAAAGTTGAACTAAGTAAAATATCTCAAAATTGCGTTTTAATCTACGTTTTATTCTTAGATTTTTACTGATATCTCGCAAACTTAATAAAGTATTTTAAATACGTAAAAATATATATGTAAAGCAACAAATTCTGTATAAATATGTATAAGTTCACTGTAATAGACTAATTAGTTTAGATAATAATTGACTCAAAAATTGATGGTTTAAATAGGTAAAAATTAACAACAGTTTACATTTTGTTCAATATCTCCTATACTAATTATATAATTTAAATTTTCTAAACTCTCTTTTGTTCCCTGATAAATTCTCTTTCACTTATCTTTACTAATAATTTTGGATCTTGATTGGTTCAGCTACTAATTAAACCTAAAGTTGAACTAAGTAAAATATGCCAAAACTGCGTTTTAATCTACGTTTTATTCCTAGATTTTTACACATATCTCGCAAATTTATTAAGATATTTTAAATTTATATGTAAAGAAACAAATTCTGTATAAACACGTATAAGTTCACTTTTATAGACTAATTAGTTTAGATAATAATTGATTCAAAAATTGATGGTGTTTAAATAGGTAAAAATTAACAACAGTTTACATTTTGTTCAATATCTCCTATACTAATTATATAATTTAATTTTTCTAAACAGCTTTTTGTTCCCTGATAAATTCTCTTTCATTTATCTTTAATAATAATGTTTGTATCTTAATTAGTTCAGTAACTAATTAAGCCTAAAATTGAACTAAGTAAAATATCACAAAACTGCGGTTTCATCTACGTTTTCTTCTTAGATTTTTATTGATATCACACAAACTTATTAAGATATTTTACATTTCTAAATATATATATATGTAAAGCAACAAATTCGGTATAAACATTCATAAGCTCACATTAATAGGCTAATTAATTTAGATAATAATTGACTTAAAAATTGATGGAGATTAAACGAGGTAAAAATTAACAACATTTTACATTTTATTTAATATCCCCTATACTAATTATATAATTTAAATTTTGTAAACTGCCTTTTGTTCCCTGATAAATTCTCTTTCACTTATCTTTACTAATAATTTTGGATCTTGATTGGTTCAGCTAGTAATTAAACCTAAAGTTGAACTAAGTAAAATATCTCAAAACTGCGTTTTAATCTACGTTTTATTCCTAGATTTTTATTGATATCACGCAAACTTATTAAGATATTTTACATTTCTAAATATATATATGTAAAGCAACAAATTCGGTATAAACATTCATAAGCTCACATTAATAGGCTAATTAATTTAGATAATAATTAGCTTAAAAATTGATGAATTGATTAAATGCCTTCTGTTCTGTTCTGTTCCCTGATGCATTTTCTTTTATTTATCTTTAATAATAATATTTGTATCTTAATTAGTGGAGCTACTAATTAAGCCTAAATTTGAACTAAGTTAAATATCACAAAACTGCGTTATAATCTATGTTGGGTTCATAGATTTTTACTAATATCTCGCAAACTATTTATATTTATAAGTATTTAGTCAGTCATAAAATGCATTAATTCGGGCCATTTTTATATCCGCCTTTTCAGAGAAGTAACCAGAGAACCCACAATTCTCAAAAATTATAATTGAGAGTAGTCATAAAACTATTCAAGGCAGTTTTTAACAATATACTCAAAAACTGCATTCTACCTTCGCAAGTTTCCGGTACACGGCCATAAAATATACTAATTCACAACCGTATTTACATCCAGCCGTCTAGAAAGACCCAGGAGAAAACACTATTAATTATAATTATAAGACAACATTCGCGATAATATTTCCCGGTTATTAGAATGATGAAAATCGTGATATTTAATAGCATGAAAAGTGTGGCGTCGGCGGATGGAATTTATATGAAACGCAACTAAATAAGAAGACGCGAACAAAGAAGACTAATAAAAGAACACAGCAGCGCGCGCTACTCACGGTTGATAAAACGAGCAAACCAGCAACGAGCTGGTGGGTAATTAATTAAAAAGCTTTTCATGATGTTGTTCTCGCCAGCTGGTATCGACCTGCTGCCGTTTTTCTTGGGCTCGCGTTTAACGCCCCGCTGCGATGCACTGTGGCAGCATACATGTAACAATCATAAAAAAATATTGCGCTGATAAATGCGAATAATTACTGGGATATCAATTACCTGGGGTGTGGCGTATAATACAAGAATCGTGGGAGATTAACAGCGATGCTGGTTTGTGAATAACACCACAAACGTAGTCATTCATCTTAGAACACGAGCTGATTATCTACAATAAGGGCAATGGGGATGATTTATCATTAAAATTAAAGGGCAGGAAATTATCTATACTGTTAAATATATTCAGAGGACATATTAATTAGTTGGGTATGAAAGATTGTGTCGAAATTCTAGGTGTCATTTAAACTCTTCCGTATTCACTTTACAGAGATATTATAAGGTTTTAGATATTTTATTTAAATACAGGACCAAAAGCCTTATGCCCAAAATCATCCTGGACTACTAGCTGAAAAGACAAGTATTCCTATCTTGATAACAGCTTTTTGTCTTGAGAAAAAAATCTTTAAAAGTATTGTCTTGGCGATTTCTTGACGTCTTATATCATGTCTTCACTCGAGAAATTACAAGATCGTGAAATTTTTTGATTAATCGGTTGACTTGTATGTACTGTAAACGCGCATGCGCACTGTCGCGCTTATCAGTCTTCTCGTGCAGTCTCGTGTCAAAAACATTTTTAACAATAACTTACAATTAGCCAAGAAAATCGATTATACGTTGATTTGATAAGAAGTATTAAATGATGTACCTTAGTTCATCTTCTCACTGGACTTTACTCTCAACCTGCTCAAAATGGGGCTAAGCCTTTCCAGCTATGGGTAGGTAGAGGAAGTACGGGGAGTGCGGGGAGACCACCTTCAATCTGATTTGTAACTGCGTTCAGCTATAGCCCAATTCTTAAGAACAGACTCTTAGAAATGTCAGAAGTCATGGAACTGTACCCTAGGTAACTGGTAAGGTTTTACGAATCAGGTAACCTGAGTATCACAATGATTTTATTGTTAGTACAAAAGATCTGTTGAAGTGCTAACAAGAGAAGAGTCGATAGTGTTAAAAAATACGGAACCAAAACCTTTAAGTCCAAATCATCCTGAACTATAGAAAGGCCCTAAGATTTTCTGGTTATCGTACGAGCGGACTACAGGAGGTCCTCCTCTGCCCAACTCCTAAGCAGCACTATGGTTTATAAAGCATAATTTTTCTTTTTTCTGATCTGATTTATACTAACAACGAGACATTCCTCATACGTACAAGTAAACTTGGAATTCTTTAAAAATAATAATTTATCTAAATGTGGGACCCAAACCTTTAAGTCCAAATCATCATGAACTAAAGAAAGAGCACTAAGTTAATTTCTACTTTTTACACTAGCCAAATAAAGGAGTAGAGTCTCTTCCAGACTCGTAACCAGCTCTATGTTAATGAAAACCTTTCTATTTGATAAAACATCGAAGAGTCTCTGTTTTCTTTTTCTAATATGAGGATATAAACAACGCTGCTCGTTGTAGCGTTCTTGGTCTATCGCCTGCACACCAATCTCGTCATGCCGGGCTTTACAAATTCCTCGGAGAGCACATAGGCGCCCAGCGATACATCCCCAAAGAACGCGCTCTTGGAGTTTTGCATATTGATTGGCAATTTTTCAACGTTGGTGGAGCCGATACGAAAATTTGATCGGCCTGTGGGTAGCACGCTACATCCTCTTACCTTCCGCAGCTTTGTGCGCGAAACACTTGAGCCCTACTTGAGCGTGCGGCAGGAAGTGTAAGCGCTAAAAGGGAAGGTACTAAAAATGATTGTAATAAAAAAGGAAGGCAAGGCATCGAAATCAAATAGAACGCAATGAGAAATGTTTGCCAAGATGAACGGACGGTGCGCAACAAGGACGCTCGCCGTGTCGAGGGTGCGTGGGTAATAAAGGAACATAGGGAGTGATGGGGTCTTATAAAATTTACATTTAAATGGATAGGAAGCGACCATACGACCGACCGATGGGTGACGCCGGATTGATGACGGCGAGGAGAGCGCACGTGAACGAAAAATTCGCGTGACGTTCAGGAAATTAATGAGCAAAAAAACGGAATGTAATAAGTAGATGAGACAATAAAATCTGATTGAGGTGCAATAAATGATCCTCTAAATGAATCCCTAGGAAAATCTTTCCAACGGCAATTATAACTAATTAAACAAAAAGATTTAATGAACTGCAGTTTTTCGATAGTTCCCGGCATTTTTCTAATTAGCGGATGTCGTTAGCGTTTTTCGAATTCCAATTTGTGGCGTCGAGGATTTTCATTAAGTACCAAATCGCTAAGTGACGTTTGCTTACCCCCGCAGGTAGGGACGCAGCCAATGCGAATGTGTTTAGTCTCGCAACGCAGTTTGACTTTTCAATAAAATGCAAATGCTATGCGCATAAATTAATAATTAAATGCTCCGCGTAACTCCGCGTACGGCTGTAGTAAAGTTCTGCAAGTCGGGAAAATCAAAAAGTTAAAAGGCCCTGTTTTGTTTGCGCTGCGCTGGAAATTTTTCGCGGATCCTTTGCCGTGGCATGTTGACTTTTTATTAAGTCTAAGCGGTCGTGTTGTAATGTTGTAAAACTTGACGACGGAATAAACAAAGTTTGCGCGGGCGCACCTCATTGTGTCTTTGGCAGAGTATTAAAAGCAAAACCGGCGTCGGGCTGAAACGAAACAAAAGCGGAGCGCTCGTGACGAACGCAAAAGAGACGAGTCGAGGCGCACCGCCGCATGAGGAAGCGGATGTATTAAGGTAGCGCGCCGTTATGAATTTATAAAATCCAATTATGTCGTTTCGTCATGGCGTGCGTCGCTTCCGGAGTTGCTTTTTTGTGCAGTCGCCAGCGGTGGTTGTCCGTCGGGATGATGTCGTTTCGGATGCTTAAACTCGCTGCAATTTCCTCGTTAGTCGATAGGTTTTACCAAATGTGAAGCAAACATAGGGCAGGGTAGAAATACAATGAATCGCTTCAGATATCATATGAATAGTCATAAAACGACCTAATCCTTTAAAGCACTACAAATACTACAAATTTTAAAATTGAATCTTACGCCTTCCCAATTTTACAGCTTGGGGCCCCTGGATCTTGGGCCTTATCCTTTCAAAACTTACATGCATCTGCCTACGGGTGATGGACAATGCATCTGCTGGGGTTGGCAGGGCGGAAAGTACAGTCCTCGATTATTGAATTGGGAAAATCTTGACCGGGGGTGATCGCAGTACTCCTCCTGCAAGGGAGTTAGCACAAAGGGCCCAGACTTAAGTGGACCCAGTGCTAAGAGACAGTTCTCTAGGCAGGTATGATAGATAGATAGATAGAACTTTATCCTTCAGGAAAATTTCGCTTCTGTACTTCGGCTGTTTAACTGTAACGATACGTTATTTGATGACTTTTTGAGGAAAGTATTGGATTAGTAGCCACAAATATGTCTATCTATTTTTTCAATGATGCCTTCATTTGGAGGAAGCACGTAGGTCACATAAAATTGGGTCTTTTGTATGCCGCGAGTTAGGAGGGAATACTGATACCATTCCTGGCCTAGAATTTTTAAGTTCTACGTCCAGGGACCCCCCACCTGACGACCTCCGAAAATGCCTTTGTACCAGATAAGCAGATGCAGGTTTGATGCACAACGCATGGTCAGCGCTCCTAGCCATTGCACTACTCAGGCCACTAGTAGCCACAAAAGTATACGATGCTGTTGAGGAATAACAAAAAGTCAAAATTGAAAGACCAATCTTTTTTTGTCATTTTTCAAAAATTTCGTGTAGACATTTCTCGCCACATAGCGCACGTATAGAGAAGCGGTAGGGCTATTTCTGTGTCTTCCCCAGTCGTAGAATATTATAATGGGGCTATTTTTCGTCTTATATAACTTACCGCCTAAATATGTTAGTATATTTTAAAATTTCAAATTAAAAAAAAGCTTCTGCTGGAAATTCCTGCCCTGTTAGAGCAGGTATAGAGAAACCCCTGGGCTATTTTTTTTATTAATACCTTGTTTTCTAATTTTACAGTTTGGGGGCAATATCATGACCGGGCCATTTTCCATTCACCAAATATCCACAACATTTGGTCCCTTAGAAATCTGCGGCTTGATATTTTGTACTTCGGCTATTTAAATCTAAGGACATACAGTTTAATGACTTTTTGAGAAAAAGGTTGGGGTTGAAATACAATTAGTAGGTATAAGCTGGGGCTATTTTTGTGTCCCAAATTCCTTGACACACTTCAATAATCAACATTGTGAACTTCAAATATTTAACTGTTCGTTTTTTCTTTATGTGGTGTAACACCACGCAGTTTGGAAAGCGATTTTCATTTGTTTGTAAGTTCTACTCGGCATTTCGTGTCCGCCAGAACAGGTATCGGGGTCATTTGTATGTCTATGCCCTTTGGGGTTTATAATGAATGGGGCCATTTTCCAACCGCCCAAGATCTGGAGAGTTTTATGGCCCGTATACTTACGTCCAAGGTTTGAAAGTTTATCCGTTCCATAATGTAAGGACACGTATTTAGTGACTTTTTGTGGAAGGAATACTTCACCCCGACGAGCAAGGAAGGTAATTGATGTGCACCATTTTCCATTTGGGCAATTGTCATCGTTTTGCTTACAAGCTTCTCCTCTTTCGCTAATACAAGCCGAGCAGCAGCGCAATCCGTTCCGAATCGTTTAGCTCCTTCCGTTCTCATGACCTCAAATAACATTAAGTTTTTCTACATTTTCGACTTGTGCCACTCTCCTCTCTGCTCTATTCCTCCATACCCCACGTTGAACTTTTCTGGAGTGATGCTTATTTCATCCATTATTAACATTACTCCTTCGTCTATGTCTTCATCGGCCACATTATCAGCGCAGAATATTTTGATTCACCATTATTTTTTTGCGCTCACGCCAGCATCCGTTCGTTTATGATTTTATAGAACCACATTTCTGCGAATACCCACGGTCCTAGTTCGAGTATATTAGCTCCCCGCCACTTTATATGCTTTCTGCGATTTTTCATGCTGGCATTACAGCACATTTCCTTGCATTTCTGCATTTCAACTATCATCGCACCATACGCAATTAGATTTTATTCATGTCGGCATTAGCATCGGCAGATGTAATTACTACTTCCGAATTCTGGGGGACTTCAGGGGAATTCTGACGAATTCCTCCAGCTCTGCGTAATTATGCACACAATGCTTTGTTTTTCTCGCAGACTGACGTCACCAGTGCGCCATCATTCCGAGCTTAATGCACGAGCAAACAAATTGAAACAGATTGAAACGAGATACACACGCACGTACTTACGCAACTCGCGACTCCGCTTCGCTTCCTGTCAGCGCGGGGGGATACGCTCGTTATGGTTATTCTCATTCATGATTCGTTTCTTATTCCGCGACATTCGGGCGCTCATTTTGTTGGCGCTCGCGTTTAAACACGTTTCCACCGTTCAAACAAGCGCGAGACTAACAAATACGCGCAGGGATTTTTGGCGGGCGAGCGTACGAACTAGGGAAGCTGAGCTAGCGAGGGGAGGCATCTAGGAGGGTCCACCTAAGCGATGCGCAAGCACAAGCGGAGTAATCAGGGCCACACGCCAAGACGCAAGAAGACGAGGAAGATACTCGCAACTTTGCGAATGATTAAGGAATGTTACAATCTCGCATATTACTGAATCGACCGGAGTGAGATACGCGCGACGCATTGAAAGAGATGACGTGTATTCACTCCAAGCTATATCCCTGGATTTTATTCCACGTCACACACCGCATTCTTCACAATGACGCCTGCAACGTAGGTAATATTTAAGGCAGGGACTATAAAATTTCAATGGGATTTATGAACTATTTTTTAAGAAGTGATGGACAGATTTAAATGGATGCGATTTGACCTAATTGCAAGATCATTTTCGAGACCTACGTGGAAACTACGTGTGAATTGTCTCTTGTAATCAGGGATATCCCTTCAAACGAGGATGATCATCTGCCTGGGCTTGTGTTTTGTCTATAGATATCGGAAAACAATTTTCTGCATTTGATTCAGAATGATCAGGAGTGTAAATCATGTTGGATAAAACCGGAAATTGTAACCCAAGCATACACCACAGCAGACCTTCTATCAGACCCTATTGGAAACTGTCTTTTGATACCTCTTACAGTCTTTTTGTTAGAGAAAATGTGTTTTATTGTCCCCGAGGTGATGCGAGATGTAATTAGGATAAAGATCGAATAAGATAGACAATTCTCGGTAACTCCTCTTTGCGCGAAGCTTCGTAGGTCCTTTGCTCCGAACGAAATCTACGTTTTATTCTTATTTACAGCTTGGCACCCGTTTTCCTGCAGTTTTCCTGGTCCGGTTGATGTCTTTAGGAAACTGATCCTCCTATCGGCGTCGCTGGCATGCACCAGCGCATACTTTATACTATTTACTCAGATCTGTTTGTTCTTTCTAAAAGCATTTTAAACCGTTTAAACTAATAATGCATGCATGTGCAGTTGGTGGGCCTATCAAAGTGCGGTTGTTTACTTCCGGCTCCGTCCATCGCCTTCCATTTTCCGGTAATCTCCACACTTGCCAGTTGCCATTTCTGGGAACTTATAGCCACGAGAAAAACCAGCATCATTTATTTCCGACCTTCGAGCAGTCCAAGCTCACGTTATCTGATGGTAGCCACCACGTCTTTCTCGTTAAACGTCCAGCTTTGCACTCTCATTTCGCCCGCCCTGTGCTGTCCCGTGTTGCGGGGGACGTGGGGACGTAGCGGCCAGCGGAAGCAACTAAATAGCCAGGTGGATGGGAGCGGCGGACGCTGTATATCCGCGTCTCACGGTAAATCGGTTTAGCTGTAGCCGCGCACGTGTTCATATTACAAAACATCCATTAGAAGCAACAAACACAATCGTTACATCATCAGCCGTCAGCCGCCCCCGTCGCGCGCGTCACGCCCGTCGTGTGCATCGCCGCGCTCGCCGCCTTCGTTACCGAAACACATATCATCGTGTTCGTTACAATAAACTTGTCACCGGCAATGTCGTCGAGATTGTTGCCAAACGCAGTTGGAGGCTCGGGTGAAAATGTCGGCGGCGGCGGCGGTGGCGAGGGAGGCGGAGGTGGAGGCAATACGATGCAATCCCAATTCTGTTCCAGCCAGATGCAACAACTGCAATAATGCACACTCATGCTGGAATGCAATTTCGATGAATTCGGATCTTACGACTGGATTTTAATTAAAATTAGTTGATTGTGAGACCAAATGGAAAAACACGGATTAATTATACACACTTAATTACGTATCTATATGTGCATGAATTTCTTAATTTGAAGATTAAAATAAATCACATGGAAAACCTGCATCACTGGCGATACACGCCAGGTAATCTAGGTTTTGTAACGACGGTAGAATGAAAATGTGGTGTTTTGTGCCCCGCATTATTGGCGTGAATAGTCGCGAACTTTGGTAACGAAGCCGCGACGTCTGAGCGTATTTTACTACATCCATGCGCTACCACTTTATACATTATTACATCGGAGCAATTGCTCGCGCGTTTGGCATTCGCGAAGGCGGCTGCTGCTCGTGTTCCTGCTGTTGCTTCCACTGCACCACGTATGCAACAGACTCCACTATTGTTTCCACTTTTGCCTCTGTCATCATAGTACGGAATGTGTTTGTGTTGGGGCTGTTGGGAGGATCGCGCGCGCCGGAAAAGCATAATCATAACCGTACCGTAACGCGGCGCATTAAGACCCGCAATAACAATAAAACAAGAGGTAACAACCGTTTCTTTCGTTCTTGTGATGCTGACCTCCCTCCAGCCTAGGTTATGTGAGGCTGGGTTCGGTCTAAACGACGTCGCGGGTTTCACAACTGCGGATGATACCCGGTACCTCTACCAAGCCTCTTTATATATTCATTTTCTGCTTGCTTGATTTTTCCTGCATTTCCGGCTACTCCAATGTTTTTCTTTGTTTTCTTCCATTTCTTGCAGAATGCTGTATTTTGTGTTGTTTTATATCCAGCATTACTTTTATAGTATTACTAGCATCCCCAGTCACATTTCACTGTTGCTCTAATACTCCCTCCCATTTAAAATATACCTAATTCTCCGACCCCTGTCTTTCTCCTTTTTCCTTTCTCTTCCTCCCTTTCTCCATATTATGCTTTGTTCCTCCCTTTCTTCCACTTATCCCCTTATTAATTAATTTATAACTAAACAAAATTATTACAAAATGTGACCTTCTGGTTAACACAATACTAACTCTTTTTAAATATACCTCTATCTTCCTCTACTCCACGCCATCTCCTCCTCCATATTCATATTGCCTCTTCCACCCTCCTCTCCTATAACTCCTTATTCCTTCCTCCCCCACCTACTCTCTTGCTTATAGCTATATAACCGAAACTGATTATTAAAATCATGTCAGAGGGAGGCTGAGGGAGGCATAGAAATACATAAAAGCGAATGCACTGCCCGGGAATCGAACCCGGGTCGCAAGAATGGGAAGCTTGCATGATACCACTACACTAACAGTGCTGATGCTACGCAACCGAATTTTAACCTAATTCAAAAAATAAGTAGTATTTATATAAAACGAAATTGCATTTGCTGCAAATTTCTTGGGTGGTCCACATGTCGCTCCCATTCAACTTTGCTTCAGCCTACATCTTACAATCATGGTACATGTAAAAACCTCTTCCTCTCTCTGCCTTTCTATCACCGATCCTCCTCCTTCTGCCTCCTTCTACCTGCCTCTGCCCACCTCTGCCTACTTCTGTCTCCCGTTGCCTCCCTCTTTCCCCACACACTTCTCCCTTCCTCCTCTCCCTCACTCATATCTGAATGCACAAACATCATTATTACACAATATGACATTTTTCTCATAAATTTCATACTTACTTAATACTAGCTTTTTTCACAAATCTCCTAAATCACCCAGTTGTCCGTCCCTCCATTAAAGTTTGCGTAATCCAACATCGTCCTAGCCTAGATATGTAGTGTATCAGTTTCGTTCACGTTTAGAATTATTATAAATACATGAAAAAGGATGCACTGCCCGGGAATCGAACCCGGGTCGCAAGAATGGGA
>JAODVP010089231.1:0-13126 GCA_025400035.1 Tetradonia laticeps
TGAATTTTATATCGGTGTTATAACATTTTCCGTTATTTCTTCGCTTCTAATAGTTACAGCGTGATGTTATATAGCCTAAAGCCTTCCTCGATAAATAGTTTATTCAACACAAAAAGAATTTTTCAATTCCAGTAGTTCCTAAGACTAACGCGTTCAAACAAACAAACTGTTCAGCTTCATATATTAGTATAGATGTTTACCTATCCACAAAATTTTAACTTATTTGCTCCATAAAATTTTATAATATGACAATACTCTTGGAGATCTATCGTTCCATCAACTTTCAAGCATGTAGAGTAAGCAGCTGTGGATTTTGATGATCCATGGATGAGTGAGTCCCTTAAAATGTCGAAACTTTAACATTTTTTGCGGAAAAACTTGTGTAATTTATTCTACCTACCTAAAATTTTGCTGCCGTGCACCTAGGTGCACAAATTTAAGGTTTAGACCCTAAAATCTCACTAGGTTAACAAATACTCTGTGTATTCGGACAGTATGATTGCTAATATTTCGTATATTACAGGTGATAAAACAAATGCAATCCACATGGAGGGCTACCAAGTTTCTAACCAGTGTATGGCGCTGGTGCGTGACGGCTGCTTCATCCCGACCAAAGATGCACCGGAGTTGGGCTACATCAAAGAGTCCAGTGATAAACAGTACGTCCCCGATGTCTACTACAAGGTAAAACTATAAAACTCATTAAATCACTGATCACAATCTTTACCGGGAGACGCCAACACACAACAATCACAATCAAAGTCACACTGGATCGAATTAAATGATAATTCAGTGCATGAGCATTACCAGTCATCATTAATTGCAGCTCAATTTAATTTGAAGGCAATCATGCATGGCACCCAGGAATGACAAACCACAAATATCATAAATCAAGCAGACACATCGCAATAATCTGGATAATGTTTTTTATTCAAATCGTCATGAATCGTTAGTTGTTTTATGCTTCATTTGCAATACACACAGACAAAAATACATTTCAATTTCATCAAGTCTACACACTAGCACACGCTAACCACTCACTATCTGGCTACCGCTGAATTGGTTGAAAAGTTGTGTCTGCCCCTCGCGTTGGGTGCGCTACCGTAAAAGACTAGACAGAAAAGACACGTATCCTGATTCGGTTGCTGGTTCGCGCACGTCGCGCGGTGTGCTTGGTAACCAACATGGTTCAAAAATGTACAACGAGAGACTTTGATATGCTCCTGGTTTCGTGGGCCGCTTGTCGAGGCCGAAATGAGGAACGCGCCTCGCAATGAGAAATGAGCGCTGATTCGAATTGGCACATCTCCGCATCTTTGCGCTGGCATGCAGACCTGTTATTTCCTGCGGGACGCTCATCGCTCGAAGCATTGACAACGCAATTCTATGTACAATCAATATTATCGCACATCAGTGGCAGAGCGGCTCGCAGGCCGCGCTTATACGTAATGCTGCATATATATTTTCATTTTGCACAACTTACAATACATACAATTGTCGTAATATTAACATCGATACATTCATATAGAGTTTAGTTGTTTGTTAGATTTAGAAACAGGTACGTTTGAATTCCATGTGGGGTCCGCTCAAGATACAGTACGTGGTCGAAAATCGTCGATTCGATCATTTCCGGAATTGCCGTGCACGGATGTAGCCACGTTGGCCCAATAAAACGGTATCGCTAATGAGATTCTTTTCGGTATTATTGGCGTTCAAGCGGCGAGCAACTCATTAACAGCGTGCGGGGCGCTGTTATCGATTTTATTCACGCGACGGACGCGGCGTTGTTCGATTTCGATGGCGTTCGCCGAGCACGCCACAAACTACGAAGAAGTTCACACGTAAGGCACAAAGAAAGGTTGTTTCCGCGAAGACAAAGCCGTTGTTGCATCTGTATCTATGCTAACGATAAGCGCAAGCAGTGTTTGCTTCGATGAATTTTGAACTGGCGATTTTCGACACTTCGATTACACGATTTTCGATTCTTTGCATAAATGGCAACGCACGAAATTGATAGAAAAATACGTCACTTCGCAACAAAATAACGCGCGGTGGAATACTGCTCATTCGATTTTGGTATATTATCATCTTGCGATAAGTTCTACACTAGCTTATCTTACAAGTTACACTATGCTAGAAACGCCGGGTGATACTACGATCGCTTCAATTGAAACTTGTACAAGTATAGGATAACATCAAATTTAATTATGTACTATATACGAGGTGTGGTATGTCCTGATTCGCTCAGATTCGCTCACATCTCCTCCTGCTTCCCAAGCACGAACGGACCAACAATTTTAACAGCGAATAAAATATGTAACACTAAACAGTGGTAACGCCACGATAGAATTTCGCATCTCTTCAACTAGATAGATTAATCGATTCATCGCTTAGCACCCGTCGACATAAAAAAATAGACACTCTCGCTATGTTTGCTTCAATTGTTTTGTTGTATCGCAAGCGCAACAAAGACATAATCAATTAAAACACGTTCATTAAGGAACGTAGGTTTCCTAATAGGCCTTTGAGATATTGTTCAATGTTATCGATCGCATGTCGTTTCTCGTGTGTTGGTTGCTCTAGTACATACCATGAAAAAGGTAACGAATGTTTCGCGTGTTAGTTAGGAATTAATTTACAGTCGGAAAATTTCGGTACGTATTCGGAAAATAGCTACATACGTATTTTCATCGTGGCCGAAAGTCAACGCCACGCAGGTCTTTGTAAAATTAGCAAATTTCTTTTCATTCTGCCCTGCCTACAAACTACTCGTAATCATATTCTACACGAATGATTACAATTAACACACGACTGTCTGCCATTGTTTGTGTTCCTGTCGTTTAAGAAAATAGTTTGGTACCACGTGGCGTACTGCTCACCATGTAGTTACCATTCAGTTATATATTTCTCTGTCAAAGCTAACAATAATAGACGGTCTTAAGATACCATTTCTTTGCCCAAAGCTACACTTAGTCATAGAACATTTATCGAGTAATTATGTATTTTAACTTTGTACGTTCAAGTGGTTATCAATTAGCTGGTTATTAGTCGTGCCGCGTGTAAAATGATTTTGCATGCCCTGCCTGGGGTTTATCGCGTTTCATTTGTATGCGTATCTTCTCCGCTGTCGTAAATTCGTTTCGAGCTAACTAGCGCAAACTACCGAGCGTTTTGGATGATTTGGGTGGGTGTGTCGTGTTTTAACGCGGTGTATTGCGCAACATGTTATAGTAATAGTTTGAAACTCATTATAACTTGCCGCATTTTGCGATGAGAATGCTCTTCGTGGGTTTGCCGGCCGTGTCGCCGTAAGTACTGATCTTCTCCACAAGCTCGATGCCTTCCACGACGTGACCGAAAATGCCGGTGAAGCCACGCATTTCTTGAAGGATCACTCGGAACTGCGACCCTACCATTCCTAGGTTGTCGTGGCGTTTCTGCGTGCGCCGCATGCCGACGGTGCCACGCACAGCTAGTAGTTTCGTGTCGTCGGGGAGGAAAAAGGACTCTTCGAAGACACTGCGTCCGCCGCGGCCGTTGTTCAGTTCGAAGTCCCCGGTGATGACACTTTCGCCCTCCCAGCACTGGAATATCGAGCAGCCTTTGTACCCCATGCCTTGCTCACCTGTAGCAAGCATGCTGAAGTTCTTCGCCATCTTGGGTGCGACGTCCGCGCGTACCTCGATGACCACCCTGCCCATTGGAGCCCCGTTGACCTCTAGATTGAAGTAGAATAAAGGGCAGACGTTCGTCGGCGCGCGTTGTAGCGGTACTGGGGAGTGATGACTAGGTACCAGCGCGTCGTAGTTCTTCCCGCCGGGGGGTAACACCACGTGGTGTTGCGGAGGCATTGGGCTGAGGTAGCTGTTAGCCGATTGATTAGGTGGCGCTTGGTGGTATTCCACGTTACCATTCAGCTGCTTACTGACCACGTGCCGTGAGTACAATTGAGACATGCAGTAATTCGCCAGGAACAGGATCGGATTCTGTTGGCCAGCAACACAACGCCCGCCTGTGTACGGCAGCTCCCCATTTTGGATATTCGCAAGGGCCTGCTTCAACAGCTGAAAGTCGAAGACCACCGTCGAGTTTCGGATCAAGTCGTCCAACTGGCATTGCATGTACATCTCTTGGTACCGCACTTGTAAGCGTTGCTTCTCCGCTACCAAGCTCGCACACAAACTCTGGACGTCGATCAAGCTGTCGGAGATAGAAAGGTTCATCCGGAATTTCCCCAGGAGATCCCTGGTCTCATTGAGCTCTATGTGAGTGGCGTTGTTTGTGAGATCCGCCTCGACATGGGTCTTCAAAGTGATGCAAGCTTCGAGGATCTTCAAGAGGAATTCCCGCTGCTGGGCCGCTAGCCGTTGGGTCTCGTTGAGCAGTTTGCTCATGGACTGCAATTCGTTCTGCAGCTCCACGATGAGTTGTTCTTTAGTATCGTTCTGGGATTTGATCTGATGGCTGGCGTGGTCGCTGGCGGTGGCACAGGCTCTGCATAGTGGAACACAGCAGGTCTGGCACCACAGGGCCAGAGGCATTGCATGTGTGTGACAGTTCTCCGAGATCATCTTACCCGTGACTGGCTGGCCAGGCGGAGGCGGCACTGTCTTCGGATTATCGTTGAGCTTCAGCGAGTGGTTGTGCTTGATTTGACCGAAGTTCTTCGACAGGTGCAGTATAGCTGTATACGTGGGCAGCGTGTCCACTCCCAGGTCCCCGACTTCCGTCCGCTTCCAACAATGCACGCAGTAAATCTCCTGCCCTTTACTCAGAGAGGATCGGATACACTTAAGACAGAAATGATGTTTGCAGCTGAGAAGTTTCGGTGTCTGCTCCTGGTCGTTGAAGGACTGCTTGCAGTAATCGCAGAGAATGAGATCTTCTAATTCGGAGGAATCCATCATTTGTACCTAGCCCCGGTTATTTTGCTGTTTGTTCGATTCGAGTAGCGGCTGAAGAAATGACAGTTCTGGAACAGTAGAAAAAGGGGAGGATCAGTAATGACATCACTGGGATGGTTGGGACAACATGTGCGCATGGGAATTAGATAGAAATGAAAACAATCCTCAAACGTACTATGCATGCTATTAACCAGTTATTGCATAAACAACGATTTCGAGGTCAGCCGTAGTAAACAGCGCGCCTCCGGCCGAAACTCGTTGCGCTATCGCGCACTAAAAATACGCGGTGCGTACGCGTATTGTTCGCGGCTAGAAAAAGTCGCGGAATTCGACGCGAGAGTGAATCATGCACATTGGATGTGCTTCGAAGTGCTTCGAACGAAAATACAAGTCCGTGCAGCAGTGGCAGTGACACTGCGTGAGAGTTCAGTGGGGCATGAGGGGCACAGTAACAGGTGGCTACTTTCATGTGATCGCGCCGCCGCCGCGCTGCGCGCTCATTAACGACGGATCGCGCTTCCGGCGCACGATTTGATTATTTTATCGCGCGCGCGGGCGCCGATCGACAAGTGGTGTTTGGCCTGCTCCTTCTCCCCCCGGCGGGACGACGCATGCCTGACCCTACACGCACCTGGATGTCATCCTTGTGTGCCACATACACACTGCCCCGATGCATGCACGCTTGGAGAATTGGAGAACGTAGTAACACGGAGTATTTTCCACACAAGATGGAGGATAGAAAACAGGAAGTGACAGTAAAGCGGTTTGTTTGGCAACAGGCATCTTACCGTTTGGCGATTGTTTCGTCCTTTTCGCTAGGGTTTCGTTCGATTTATTGTTCTAGATCGCTTTTAATAATAATCCAGGGGTCGTCCAGTAGCAAAATCGGTTGTGTACGATCGCTTCCGGCTTCCGGCGTGAGTGTGTCTTTAAATATGGTTCGTTTTCGTGTATCTTCTTAATTTAAACGTGAGATTAGCACAGCCTTTTCGTAGTGTAGTTAGTAAAAATCCGATAAAATATATTTATAATATACGTACTTCTCTTTAAATTTATTTATTTGGTTTATTTGTGGTATTAGTTTGTTTTAATTTGGTCATGTATAAGTGAGTGCTCCGCAGATCGGCGGAAAATCAAACTAGTCGTTTTGTAGATCCTTACGCTCGTTGCGAATTAGTTCGACCGTTGTTGCTTCGTGTAGTGGCGTCCGATTTGCGTTCGCGCTCGATTTTTGTTAAATTAATTTAATTTGTTTACTCGAGCGCATACCGGCCTCGTTCGCGAATGCGCTTTTTGTACTCTTCGTTGCGTGCTTCCTAAACGGCGTAGTGACTATTCGCGATGGTGAGGAGGAAAATGAAATGCAAGACGTTGGGTCGGTCACCGAAAATGTGTCGCGTTCGCGCGCTGTGAGAGTGTCCGCTAGCGGTTTTCCAGCGTCGTGCGGCGTCCTGGCTGCTGCCTCCAGCTCATCTGGTTGCCATCGGTGCGAGGCGTCTGCCAGGGAAGCGTTTTCGACGTCCGCTAGTCGGCGGCGGGCGACAGTATGCGGGGCTGAAGCTGGGAGAGCATATCGACGGCGGCGCACGACCCGCGACGTGTGAACTTAAAGTTTGTTTTTTTGTATTTTTTGAGTTTTTTTGGTTAAATGTAAAATCGTATGGTTGCGGTGGCCGCTACACGATGTGCCACATCATGTTGACGACTGAGCGGGCCAGCCGTTCGCGGCGCGCGAGAGTATCGTCGAGGCAGGCGCGCGGCGCGTCGGTGGAAGCGCGCGACCTTGGCCGTCACCGGAGGCTGGCCGCGGCGCCGCGCATATGCGACACCCGCGAGCGGGGGCCCGGCTCGCCACCGGCGCGGGCAATTCAAAACGCAATCAATACCGCCAGGACCGCCGCGCGCCGCTCCTTCGACCCGCGTACTCCCACGCTGCCACACGCGGACTCATCGCTCCTATGTCCCCATCGATTTTCCAGCTTCTTCACACCTTGCCGTCTTTCATTTGATTACTTCCTGCTTCATCCCTATATGTTTTCCAGGAGAAGGACATGTACGGGAACGAGGTATCCCGGCTAGCACGCCCGCTTCCGGTGGAATACCTTCTGTTAGATGTCCCAACCTCCACGCCGCTGACGCCCGTGCACACCTTCAACCCCGATGACCGTAAAGACCCGTTCCCGGTGGAGAACCGGCTTGTAGATGGTCATATCCAGGACTTCAATGCTCTGTCTCAATATCTATCTCAGTTCCGCCCTGAGCAATTTCTCGCCGCCATCAGCGACTTCCACCTGCTGCTGTACATCGCCACGATGGACATGCTCCCGATGGGGGACCACATGGAAGAACTTCTTGTGGCTATCCGCAACAAAGATGCAGATGCAGCTAAGGAATGGTCTCGGACGGAGAAATGGGCCACACTAGAACAGCTTATCGCAGCCAGCTCACCGCCGCACTCAAGGTACATATTGCTGAATTAATTACTAAATAAACAAATTACATTCTCTTGTAGACTGGGGAGCGCATCAGGAAGTAATTCCGGAGTTGGCGTGCCGCAATGGACTTGCCCATTTTGCACCTTCCTCAACCCAGCAACACAACAAAACTGCGAGATGTGCAACTTACCGCGAAACGTCCCACATTAGAGAATTGCTTTTCGGGAACACACGCGCCGTGTTCGCTGCTTTATTATTATTTCGATTGGAAAGCACTTTATTTTTATCAATTGCCTGTGGTTTTAGGATAGAATTCCTACCAGTAATTCAGGTCGCAGTAACACAGGTCGACCCTTACAAAATTGAGGAGTTCGTTGTTAAAGTAAATTTTATTTTGTAATTTAATTCATTAAACACTGCATTGGAAATGAGAAGTAAGCATGTAAGTAAGTAAACATCGTTGTTATTATTATTTGATTGATACTGGGGATTGTTTGTATATTTAAAGCATAAAGCAAGTTCAAGTCTTCAATTTCATTTGATTCAGGCTGATAACAAACAGGAAAATACATCTTATGGAGACTCGGCACAAATTATAACAACTTTTATACATGCATTATAATCGTAGTTGGTTTAGTCAAGTAAAATGAGTCACCATTGCTTTTTCTTGGACAAAATCACACACGAAGATGGATATTGATGTGTGTAAGAGATTTAATGTATGGTGAATTGAACGTCAATAAAATTTCAACGAAAATGCTATGAAAAAGAACATCGGACTTGGTTAGATGTTAGAATGTTGGCAACATGGGCTTTTCACATAGGAGGAGGATAACAAATTAGATTGAATTTCATTCGTTTGACTTGCATATCCATGTTTGTGTTTCAATCGAGGCCACACCGCGACTTGTATAGATAACATTAATTGTAGTGCAAAACATTACGCCTCAAATTTATAACAATTGTATATGTTATTACGGACGCGATGTTAGATACAATAACAATGATTGTGCACTTAATGCTTGCGTTTACAATTAGCTACGCTGCATATTACTTTAACTCTGTATTTGCTGGAAATTATTTTGAAATTAAGAGAAAAGACACCTAACCTAATTAGGTCTCTGACATGTATTTTGTAATGTTTTCTAAATTAGGTGATGTAGAAGTACGTTGAACGCTCGTACACATACAGGAGGGAGAAGATCCCATTGGAGCTATAGCTGAAGAAGCCAGAGGTTGACGTACCGTGATGACATGTATCATGGTGTTAGGGTGTTAAAAAAACGGTGAGTTTAATTGAAAGAATTAGTATATTACAACATAGTTAATGATACTTCTTCCTCCAATATTAATTGAGTTCAAACAATCAGTGGAAAGCTATGCGGTAGACTCGAACCTAGATCCCTGAGTATCTGGATCAGTGCCCCAGCAATTAGACCCCACCTAACAATCATTTTATTAATAACATAAACACTTATGTAGTGGCGACAACTATCACATCTATTACGTCTTTTGATTATATAGACAATATCAACAGATTCAAGCGCCGGACACTCAGGGATCCAGGTTCGAGTTCCAGTTATTGCACATATTTTCATTGATAACACAAGGCAACAGTTAATTACCACACGAGGAAACTGACATGTACTTTATGTAATTTTGTCACCGAAAATCAGTTCCGCAAAAGGTTTTTCTTTTCAATGTACGGCAAAAAGTTGCCAGAAAGACGATTTTGAAGGATTTTTCAAGCACTGAAAGACCTCAGTGTGTGGTAAAAATTCAAAGGTGTTCAGTAGGCGATTGTAGACGTATATATGAAAATGGAGTGAATACTGAATGGTACAGGGATAGCTATAAAATAAATGGAAAAAAGTGCAATTTTGTTCAGTCTCCATAAGTGTTAGGGAGAGAAACATATATAGGTCTTACTAATGCGACAGAGCGCGACAAATCGCCATTTTGCACGAAATTCCAACTTTTTATAATTTATTTTCTAATGATCGCAATTTAACTCAGAATTCGCTCCAATTCTCAACACACATGATCAATCGCCTACTGAATAACTATGAATTTTTCCAATGCACTCGGGTGAACGAAACAAAAGCTAGAGCGTTTGAAAAACCCTCAAAATCGCCATTTTTACAATTCTCGTTTTAACCTGATTTTTGTGCATTAAATATAAAAACTATTTATGGATCTGAATTCAGGATGACTCAAATACTAAAAGTCGGGATGTTTAATTTATGTGATCGATAATTTTTTTTTATTCTGGTGGCCTCTATAATTTGAACTCAATTAATAATAGAGGAAGAAGTATCATTAATTATATGTTAAAAAGTTAGTATACCTAAGAAAATATTCTGCTCTTTATATAAGGCTGAATCGAGGGATTGATTTCGTGAAATCTCCCAGAACCATGGTGAAGATTTACAAATAAACCACTTCCTCGTACGAAGGAGCTCTACCACAATGAAGAACGAGATCAAAAACAAGTTGGAACGTATGCGATGATGTGTAATATACAGAGAACTGTTTTCAAGGACCTTGTTATCATCGTGGTAGATTGTGGCACTAGTTGTAGTGATTGGAAATTACCGACAAGGAGTGCAACTTTATAAGGTATGGTAAACTGAGTTTTCTCAGTAATCTTTTGTTATAACGAGTTGTTTAACATGATACCATAAACAGCAAAAGGTACGCATTCGCGCTGTCTTGCGATTTCTGGAAAGTGCAATTTTCTCTCGAACTATAAACGTGAATTTATAATGTTCTCTGTAGACAAAGAGAGGTTCTTCCACATGAGGTTAATTTTGTTCTAATTGGTTTTCATATAAAGGGGTTAAATGAGGGTGACTTTATTTGCAAGAAAGTTCTGCAAAAAAGTTAGTATAGTGTTATTGTGTACTTAATACAAGGCTGAATACAGGGATAGACTTCGTTAAATCTCCTAAAATCATTTCGGTTAAAATTTGCAAAGGAAGGACAACACTTCATGCGAAGGCCGTAGCTAGCCTAGGATGGCAGAGTAAGCTGAACAAAATGTTGGGAGAACAGAAAGCAGATATTCCATGAATCTCCACTAAGGTACTGTTACCCATAATCATTTATAGCATGCTAATAACATGTATACATTTACTAGCAATAAGTATGCTACTTTTAAGCAGTCAATAAGTTTACTGATTGACACTAGAGATACAAGTGTTCACATCAAGCAAACTTGTACACTCATATCAAAAGCACGATATAGGCATTAACATGCTACAAAACAGCATGGCCGTTGATTTCTGAGCATGCTAATTATTAGCAATGCTTCGACACACCTAAGTAGCCTTTACTCGTGCTACAAGAGAGCATGTGTAACAATAGCTTTAAATTCGATGAAATGTTGGGTGAGCTCAAAAAAAGTAAGTTCAGCTCATCCTGCCTGGCCAGGACCGTGCAAAGGAGCTCTGTCATAATGACGAACAAGGCCAAAAACAAGTCGGAACGTATGTGCTCGTGTTTAGCACTCAGAAATCTGTTTTCAAGGACCTCGTTATCACCGTGATCGAACGTGACTCTAGTTGTAGTAATTGAAAGTTCGTTGGAATGGCGGTCAAGTAGTGCAACTTTATAAAGTATAGTAAACTTAGTTTTCCCAGTAATCACTTGTGATAACGAGGTGTTTAACATCACACCTTGAAGAGCAAACGTTATGCACTATACTGTATACTGACATTTCGCAATAGATCGACTATAATGCACTTTATACGACTATAATAAACTTTGTCATATCTAGAAAGTTTCTTAGTTTTCCAGGATCACCAATCGTCACCGCCTTTGTATCTGCATAGATATGACTTTTGAGCCTAGTATAAACACATAAGTCGTGAAGATACGTTCCTATGCTTATACCAACCATGCATTTCGTAGGTTTCGTAGATTAATTAATAAATAAAAAGTACAATAAGTGACAATAACACTTTTTTTATATCTTGGCCTTTTTGATATCACTAGCATCTCCGACAAACGGAGAAGGTGAAGAATACTTTAAACTGATAACAGATGTGATACGATAAATCATTAATAGAAAAAAACATTCGATAAAGGAAGCTATGGTGGACTAGTACTAACAAGGAGACGGCATGAGATCGGTATTTCCGATTTGACCAATTTTTTTTTGCGAGGAACCCTCCTGGATCACTTTGTGATCTCGGAAAATTCTGAGAAAATTCAAAGTTTCCATCTATTTCCATTTCCATTGTATAAGCCCAAAATTTTAGCTGTTTGCCAGGCCGGCTGGTAGTCCTGTGAGCAAAGCGCCTTATTTCCATACTCGAGGTCTTCGGTTTGATCCCCGCCTGTATTGTTTTTTTCTTTGACTTTTTTTTTCAAAGTTTTTGTTATGTTTTGTTTATTTTTGTTTTTCTAATACATAAAACAATTGTATGTGGTGTTTTATATTTTTAAATTATATGAGAAGTAACATAAATACGACCACAAAAAAAATTGGCCAAAATCGGTGACACCGATCTCATGCCGTCTCCTTGTAAGTGAAACACTATGTTAATTATGTTTGGCTAACGTTGGCAAAATTACGATTTTGAGGGGTTTTTCAAGCACTGTATCTCTTGTTCCGTTGGCCTTAATGTGTGGTAAAAATTCAAAGGTGTTCAGTAGGCGATTGAATACGTGTATACGAAATTTGAGTGAATTCGATAGCTATAAAATAAATGTTAAAAAGTTAACTTTGTTCACTCTCCATACATGTAAGGGAGAGAAACGTGTGGGTTGTATTAATGTGACAGAGCGCGATATATGACATCTCTAGGAAATTCCAACTTTTTATAATTTATTTTCTAATCATCGCAATTAAACTCAGAATTCGCTCCAATTCTGTACACACATGATCAATCGCCTACTGAGCAACAGTGAATTTTTCCTAAGCACTCAGGTGAACGGAGGAAAAGATATAGCATTTGAAAAACCCTTCAAAATCGTCATTTTGGCCACTTTCGTCCTAAATAACTTCATTTTCCTACATTAAAGAGAAAATCCTTTTCGGATCTGAATTCAGGGTGACTCAAACACTAAAAGTCAGTCTGTTTCATTTATGTGGTCGATTCTTGTTCTCATTTTCTTGGCCTGTGTAATATAATAAAATAATCTCTAGCAAAATTGCAATTACCTGGATGTTATATTCAGTAATAAATTAGTAAATTACATAACTATGATTTTGCGATCATGATACGTTCTTTGGTCCTAGGATGGCAGTACAGTTAAACCTCCCAAATGTGGACACTTTTTTTTGTCAAAAGAATACATATTAAACTGTAATTGAAATAACGCGGTGTCCAAGATTTGTTGCCATACTTTTCAAACCTACTGCATTTGTAAAACATGCAAATCAAACGCTTGCATAATTTTTAACCATGAAATTCTCTCGGTAGCACATTCAAACGTCGTGCGTACCCTTGCATCCAGAAAAAAACAAAAGTTATCTACGCGGTTGTTTTTACTTTAGCTGACTTACAAACGCAAAATAATATAGGGATAGAATATCCCGGCAAACACGTGTACATTTCTTTGAGATATACCGCTCTCATGAGGTTAGTAACAAACATCTTTAGTGAGTTTTTAGTACTGCAGCAAAAAATCGACAAACTGAAGTGAAATATAACGACTGGAGAAGTATCCACATATTAGAGCACACATACAAACCTACAAAATATGTGCATGCATGTGTACTTGAACAAAGCAATAATATACTTAAGACTAGATTTCTAGGAAATTATACGAATTTCTAAA
>JAODVP010089242.1:0-10367 GCA_025400035.1 Tetradonia laticeps
ATATGTACGTGTGAACTGAAGTGAAATAAGAGGGCGTAGTCTTACGCAATTTACATCAAGATCTTCCAAAACTTTGATAATTTTTTACACAAAAATGACCGTCATAACTGGAATATGTCTTGACTGCAAAAAATAAAGCAAAAAAACGAATTTTCCTATATGAAAATCAATCGAGCGGCATTTTTTTACTTTAAAAATCACCCACAGTGTAATTATTTCCATTTATGAATGACATGCTTCCAGTCAAGAACTCAGTTTTATCACCATAAAAGTTTCACCATTTGATAACGATATGTGAGAGAAGTGATCGTGTACAAATAAACTTTATTTGTTTTGTCATTCAACTAAAGATACGAGTCCTATCTCCTAAAGTATTTACATGTAAAAAGTTTCTATAAAATGATCTTTACTGCGACAATAAATTTCAGCATGGTAAAAACTCTGGCACTGCGCCAATTTGTCAAGGCAATGACCCTCTGCAAGAAACTAACCCCTCGTTATTCTTGCATTGCTTCACTACTTCAGAGATATCCAAGGAATACAGATATGAATAACAGCCAGTGACAAAACACTGCTCTGCCGAAATAGACAGTTGTTTGTGTCGTCCTGCTATACATTCAGGATATATTCAGGAAAACAGATCAATATTCGAATTGTTGGCAGTGGAGGGATGTGCAATGTAGTTCCATTTACAAAAAGTTGTCAAATTACACTCAGAAATACATTATCATTTACTTTTATGAAGACCTCTGAATTTATAGCAGCTTATTGTAATAACTAGTAATATCATATACATAAATTAATTCTGTAGTGACTCAGAGCCCCTATGAAGTTGTAGCAATAGGGCGGTAATAATGGCTATGGATTAACGACGAAAAGTAGGGAAGTATCTATTTTTGGTGTGTATTTACAACAGAAACGCTGGATTAAAGAATAAGTCTGGATTTTTCCGACATTGTAACAGTTGCCGCGTTGTTTTAGATAGATGTAAAAATTATCTATATGTAAAAATTATCTTTATATCGTTTACATATACTCGATTTTGATCGTATATTTCTAATGCTGTTCTAACAACACGCTGAGGCAAACTGTAACTAATTAATCTGCGCAGAATGAAAAATTTCATTCAGAGAGTTCAAAATATGTAGAATTTTTACAAAAAGACCGCAGCTCCGTAGCTCAGCTCGTTTTTGCAGAATAAATTAATGAAAATAACTATTATATGGAATTGCATATGCAAAACTACAATTTTTCCATCCCAATTGACTACCACAAGATTCTATGCAAAACGTAATTTTCAATAATTTATTCTGCAAAAACTAGCTGAGCTACAGAGCTGCGGTCTTTTTATAAAAAATCTATCTACTTTTAACTCACAGAATTAAATTTTTCATACTGCGCAGATTAATTCATCCCAGTTTGTCTCAGAGTGTAATTTATTATGGCATGAAAAATACAATGAAATACTGTAGAAATGTATAAGCACTCTTACAACAAGCAATTGATGAATTGGGGAAGAACAACAAGAGTTTGACAAACAGGATGCAGGCGATAGGGATGGACTTGACAAAGGCCGCCCTCGTTATCGATACATTTGGACACGTGCCGGGTAAAATTAAGGAAAGCAATGAAAGCCCCTAGTGAATAATGATAGAGCTTCCTGAAAACGTCAAGGAATTCACTTGATAAGTAATTGAAATGTAACGTCAATAATGGAATTTCACGAAATATGATTATTAAGGAACCATCTTGAGATCTTGGAAATAATAAATTATAAATATTACTATGAGCATCAATCAGATTGATAATATAAATGTGACTATCAATACTAAGATTTATCACCATACATACTACAATGACAGACCAGGTGGGTAGAGACGTAGGAGTGGTTTGCTTTATGATTGTTGGCAATACATCCGTTTTCATTGTTTTCGAATTGCTGAGCTTCGGATCTTCGGAAACTTACAAGACAAGCCGATTCCATAAGAAGAATGATACCAAACTCCAACATCAATTAAATGTGTTTGGTTCTTATTATATTAAAGATATAACTTAGTACTAGTTTTCAGAAAGTGGTGGTAGTCTGTCCAATATATACAGGGTGATTTGAAGTTTGATGCAAAGCTTCAAGAGGAAGCTAACCGATAGCTTCCTAAAAAAAATAATCCGTGAGACTCGGACTGAAATGTTTGTGGCTCAAATCTAGTCTACCTTCTCCTGGAAGCTTTGCATCGAGCTTCACATCACCCTGTATATAGTGGGACGATGCATTCCGGAGTTTCATCCAATTAACTGACTGTCAGTTGAATCTTTATTTTGTACGTTTTTGGGTCTCCTCGGCTCGCATTTCTTAATTACTGCTCATTCGTTTTCCAGCTCTTTTCGCAATCTTTTTCTTTGTGTCGGGAACTCGGTACCACTTTTTTGCTTCACGGAATCTTGTCTGAACGGTATATAATAATTAAGTACCCAATTATCTGCAACAACACCATGGCGATATCCGTCATGTGCGTAACATCAATTGAAATTCAATAGTTTCCTGTTGAACTGCTGACTAATTCAATTCGATAGTGCGCTTCATAGTTTGCATATCAACAGCCAATTTAGGGCATAACATGTTTGGCCAATGTATATAAACTTCTACTCAAACGTACTCAAACCCTTGATGGTATAGACACTATAGACGATTGACCGATGTGTTCGAATACATATTTCCACACTGTGGTATTCTTGATGCATTCATCTTGACCGCGAAGCGTGAGTCATCAAGTCGACTCAGAAAACGCGGGTTTGTTATTACTAGGATCTCGTAAAAATGAGTGTACTGGAATAGCCAAATGGAATATATATACCTACCTACCTATCTAAATAGGAAATTTCATATAAAATAATATATGCAGACGACAATTTTATGGGAAGTTTGGGAAAAATCTAAAAGTTCTAGCTCTATTTTGAAGTGATTTCGACAGTTTTTATTAAATATCTTGAAAACTATGATTCCCAATATAAAACGAAATATAACATCAGATTACTGAGGAAATTTCATATAAGATAGTCTATACAAAAGTCAATTCTATGGAAAATTTGATAAAAACCTAGAAGCTCACAATTTTTGATACAATTTTGCTAGTTTTCATCTAATATCTAGAAAACTATGAATCCCAACATAAAACGAAATACAACATCGGAGTACTGAGGACATTTTACATAAAATAGACGTTACAATAGTTAATTTTATGGGAAATTTGCGAAAGACCTAGAAGTTCTAGCTCTATTTTGATGTGATTTTGCCAGTTTTTATCAAATATCTTGAAAACTATGATTCCCGATATAAAACGAAATATAACATCAGATTACTGAGGAAATTTCATATAAGATAGTCTATACAAAAGTCAATTCTATGGAAAATTTGATAAAAACCTAGAAGCTCACAATTTTTGATACAATTTTGCTAGTTTTCATCTAATATCTAGAAAACTATGAGCCCCAATATAAAACGAAATATAACATCAGATTACTGAGGAAATTTCATATAAGATTGTCTATACAAAAGTCAATTTTATAGAAAATTTGCTAAAAACCTAGAAGATTACAATTTTTGATACAATTTTGCTAGTTTTCATCTATTATCTAGAAAACTATGAATCCGAACATAAAACGACATACAATATCGGATTACTGTAGAAATTTCCCATAAAGTAATTTATACTAAAATTAATTTTATGGGTACTTTTAGAAAAACCTAGAAGATTTTAAAATTTAGAGTGATTTTACTAGTTTTTTTTTATCTTGAAAATTACAACTGCCAATGTAAAACTAAGTACAATATCGGAACACTGAGGAAATTTCACATAAAATAATCTACACAAACATATATATTATGTATATGTGTACTTACAAGCTACAATCCCGAAAATCCCGGGGCTCAAATTAGGACTTTTTGTGGTAAAACTATGTCACATTCTTCGATATCTTCTATACCTTCTAATTTCACATTTTTGTTGGGGAAATTCCCATTTCCGGGTACAACTCAAAGTTGGAAATCTTACTCACACCACTCCAGACCCTGCTGAATAGAGAGCTGAAATCCGTTCAACTGTATCTCTCATAATTTTAGAGCGAACATAGTGACTGATGATTAAATGAGAGTACTAAAGTTCACAACGCCCTTTTTGAGACTATAAGAGATATTGGAAAACGAGAGATAGAGCTTTCAGAATTCGATTCAGCAAGGTCTATTATGGTCAAAAAAGAAAATCATCAAATTTAGGAAGAAAACCTGCACTTTATGTATTTGTGGGTGCACCACGTTTTTAATACGAGTGATGCATGCATCGAAGTTGAACACTTTATTTTCATCTGTTTGGATATACGCATAAAAACGTTGTTTTTTTAATCTAATATAATTTTTTTAAATTGAGGCTGTGTGCAGACTATCAATAATTGATAATTCCTTGTGAAGTGTAAAGTGTGGCACATTTGTATTGCTCCAAGGTAAAGTGCAGATAATATTTGCCTTGTTATGCTTATGTGTTTCACGTCTTCTTCGTACACATCCAGCCCGTTAACGACATCGCAAGTGCTCGCTATATCGCAACAGGCCAATGTGCACTAAGAAGCATCCTGAACAATTTAAGGGCCGTGTATGCGTACTTGTGCGCTCATTATAACAAACCATAAAAGGCACCGTCGCCGCCGCTGATGCCAAGCACACGAAAACTGATCAGGGATCTCCGTATACCAACGAATTAGATGTGAACAAGCCCTCACACAGGCAACCGATTGCTTTCATCGAGTATTACGCTTATATTTCACATCTACGTTATATTTACTTGGAGTTAATACGTTGATTTGCGCCCACGTACAACACTCAACTCGCGTCCCCGCAACTCCGGTTGTTGGCGGCTGCATAGGGCCTTGGGGAACAACGGATTGCGAATGCAATTTCTGCGCACAGCGCGACGATGAGTTGCACATCGACTTTCCGTTTATGTTCGGGCAACTTCAAGTCTACAAAGTCGACATCCCGAATCCACACCACCAGTTGAATAATTGTTGGTGACGCACAAGCAGACTAAACATTCACTTCCCGCCGCTCACCGTCTTGCTCAATAATTAATCGGAACTGTGTGAAGTCAGCACATATTTTAGCAAAGCTGCTGCACCATACGGACTCGTCGACTATTCAGTCCTTCAACTGTGCTTGGCCAGGAGAGCACGCTTTTACTCACGTTTAAGTTCATTCGCCTCTTCGGCGGGTTTACGAGAGCCGTCAATGCGCTGCAGTTGTCATTATTGGTTCGTTCCCTATCAGGTAGCCACGTGAATAAAGCCGCGATAATGTCAAACTAATGCTAGCTTCTTGTGCGACAATATCTCGCATTGTGTCAGTATCGAATTAAGTTTTATGCACTGCTGTCGATGACTGTTCGAGGCGTTCGAGCTAAAAATGCACACCTACTCACTCGGCGAGCACAAATAAGCCACGTTGTAGATAAATGGAAAGAGTTAGTTAAAAATCACGTGTGTTGAACGTGGTTGAACCGGGAGAAGATTTCAACATCACACGATTTTCTTAAAGGCCTCTAGAAACTGTTATAACAAACATTTGTACAGCTCGTGTTAATTTTCCAATGGAATTAGTGTGAACATCTGGCACAAAACAGTAAATAATCTCATTTATTTGCGGAAATGCTTTGGTATCAAACCATTTATTGAGTTGCCCAAGCGTGAAATTGTTTGCACGTATAAAAATCAGCTTTTTTTGTTTACATTCCAAATAAATATCAGATTTATTTGTCATTCTTCTTATTAGCGTGAATTGGTCGAATTCAAAACACATGTGGTATTCCATATGTGGAGATCCATTTGTTTAAAAAGTTGTGTTGCCGACTACGTGACCGGTGCGTGCTACACCCGAAGGAGAGCAGAAACAAAAGAGGACAAACAAAGCAGTGTAAAACTAAATCGTTAAAACGAAAATCCCTGGAGTAAACATGCGGACGGAATAACCCGTCAAATTTACTACATACAGAGCTCTATTTTATGCTAAACGTTGATGAACACAATGCGTGATATTTGACATTTCAACGTGGATAAAAGGTTTTGTGCCCTCTTGTAAATTCTATGGATTCATAATTTTAAAATGCAGAATATGTAATTAAATAATCCTATGGTTAACATGGAGCTTAACC
Source organism: Tetradonia laticeps (assembly GCA_025400035.1). Lineage (NCBI taxonomy): Eukaryota > Metazoa > Arthropoda > Insecta > Coleoptera > Staphylinidae > Tetradonia > Tetradonia laticeps. The sequence goes on from JAODVP010089242.1 coordinate 6,195, forward strand.
TAACATGTGTTGATCCATTTGTTACTCATTGTGAGCTGTTCCGTGGTAATATCTCTTTGTTTTTATGGCATAATTAGAGAGCTCAAGACTAAAGACTAAAGAATAAATTACATTTGTTTCCTGTTAGTCTACATAAAAACATTGACATATTTCTTCCACATGATAACTCTGTACGTACATGTTTTTATAGAAAGAAGATGGTGGTAGTCACTTCCGGTTGAACTACTTGTAGTTAAACCGGAACTTATATATTTTTCGATTGATTTAGACGGTCTGAATTGAATGATAATAATTGCTACCAAAGTTTTCCTTCTAAATTTGATAAATTCTTATTTAATGTCGTTTCCGGTCGATGCCCGATGTTGAAAACCGCGCTTTTACCATAGCAGACCTTGCTGAATCGAATGTTGAAATCCAAATTCGTATATCTCTTATAGTTTCAAAGAGGGCGCTGTGAACTTCCGTTCTTCTAGTCGTCTTCAGTCGTCAGTCACAGTGTTTGCTCCAAAACTATAACAGATATCGATGAACGGTTTTCTGCACTCGATTCAGTGGAGTCTAGAGTAGTGGGAGTGATTTTCAACTTTGTGTTGTGCCTCGGAAGAATAAATTGCGAACAGGATTTCCTGTTAATGACCAAAACCGAATGCCGGTTAAGATCACTGAAATGATCATTTTTTCATCGGATTACATCAGAATGATAAAATTTGCTTGCAATTTCATAAGTTTTCTTCCTAAATTTGATGAATTCTTTCTTGTTTGACACTTCCGGTATTGGCCCGACCTTGCTTATACCATAACAGACCTTGCTGAATCGAATTCCGATATCTCTATCCATCGTTTTCCAATATCTCTTATAGTTTCAAAAAGGGCGTTGTGAACTTTAGTCACTATGTTCGCTCTAAAATTATGAGAGATACAATTGAACGGATTTCAGCACTCTATTCAGCAGGGTCTGGAGTAGTGTGAGTAAGATTTTCAACTTTGTGTTGTATCCGGAAATGGGAATTTCCTCAACAAAAATGTGAAATTAAAAGGTATAGAAGATATAGAAAAATGTGACATAGTTTTACGACAAAAAGTCCTAATTTGAGCCCCGGGATTTTCGGGATTGTAGCTTGTAAGTACAAATATACATAATATATATTTTGTGTAGATTATTTTATGTGAAATTTCCTCAGTATTCCAATATTGTACTTAGTTTTACATTGACAGTTTTAATTTTCAAGATATTAAAAAAAACTAGTAAAATCACTCTAAATTTTGAAAACCTTCTAGGTTTTTCTAAAACTACCCATAAAATTCATTTTGGTATAAACTACTTTATGGGAAATTTCCTCAGTAATCCGGTGGTGTATTTCATTTTATGTTGGGGTTCATAGTTTTCTAGATATTTGATGAAAACTAGCAAAATTGTATCAAAAATTGTAAATCTTCTAGGTTTTTAGCAAATTTTCGATAAACTTGACCTTTTTATAGACTATCTTATATGAAATTTCCTCAATAATCTGATGTTATATGTCGTTTTATATTGGGACTGATAGTTTTCAAGATATTTGATAAAAACTGGCAAAACCATATCAAAATAGAGCTAGATCTTCAAGGTCGCGAATTTCCCATAAAATTGACGTTTATATAGAATAATTTACATGGAATTTCCTCAGTATTCTGATATTGCAATTAGTTTTACGTTGACTGCTTTATTTTCAAAGATATTTAATAAAAACTAGTAAAATTGCTTCAAATATTGTAAATCTCCAAGTTTTTTTTTATATTTCCCATAAAATTATGATGTATTTCTGTTTTATATTTTAATCCTCTTTTTTAATAGGTACAAGTTATGTTGTTAATTATTTTAGCCAAAATATATTTCAATAAACGAATCCCAGGATCGACATTTTAGCCCAAAATTGACATTCAAAGAACGCACGCTTATATATTCAAGAAACCAAGAAAACACATAAACGAACGAGCTGAGAAATCACAAAGAAAGTAAAATTGCGTCCAAAAAGATCAAAGTGTAACTCTATCAGTGCGGTCTTCTTCAATCTTACAAAGCTTACAACCATCATCCCACGTAGCTACGGCTGGCATATATTTGCTGCAATAATAATAGGCTCGTACGCGAAGCGTATGATTAAAAATAATAATCATGGACAGATTGCTTTATGTGTACAATCACGTGATCACGATCAAGTGGCGGTTACATGAGGTGGAATACCTACATTCAAAGATGCTCAGTTTCCATCAGCTTCAGCAAGAGTGCAACAGTCAGCGTAATTTTCTGGACAAACACATCAAAAACGACTCACATATTTTTAACATGGAATGTTTCAGAAACACTCAGTAACGCCCCGTAGCGCCCACGTATTCGTTTTCTCATTGTTGCATGTTCGGCTTTAGCAGTTCACACTGATAATACAACCTTTGCTCAAAGAGCAAGGTGTGGCTGTGAGGGGGCGAAATTATATTTTCAGGACTATAATTATTATTACAATTATTGTAGTCAGCAATGGGCCACAGACATGAGATGGCTAAATGGCTGGATATTAATGAGCACATTGACTTTGGAAGTGAATTATTTTAATTTAATTTATACCGGATTTGACCCCTAACCATGTGCAAATATGCGCATGTCATTAAAAATAAATATAGCTTCAGATAGCTTCGGGAGGCACTTAGGTCTTGTTAAAATAAAAACTCAGGTAGGTAAGAATCCGAAACTTGAAGTTGGGTATTTGTGTATAGACTGAGCACCGGGCCTAAAGCATTGTAATACATCTACACCTTTGCCCTTTGTAAATTTGTGAATGTGTACGGGGGGTGGAAGCTCCCTGTCGGGCTTTATGGATTTTATATTACAAGTATATATAGGTACCTACGTATAACTGGAATGGAAGAACATTTAGGTAGGTAAGGTTTTAGGTACGGTCAAGGCACTCCGACAATAGAGGTAAGATCTCTTCTTGGAAGAGATATAAGGTGTTGTTATCTCGACCAATTCCTAGTTAGATCTGTGATTACAAATCAAATCTGTCACATGGCTTATATATTATTTACAAGATATTTCCTCAATAATCCGATAAAAACTAATTTTACATTGGCAGTTTTAGTTTTATTAATTTAAAAAATACTTGCAAAAGCACTCTAATAACTAATATCTTCTAGGTTTTTAGCAAATTTTCCATAGAATTGACTTTTATATAGACTATTTCATAGGAAATTTCCTCAGTAATTCGATGTTGTATTTCGTTTTATATTGGGATTCATAGTTTTGTAGATATTTGATGAAAACTAGCAAAATAGTATCAAAAATTGTAAGTCTTCTAGGTTTTTAGCAAATTTTCCATAAAATTAAATTTTATATAGAGTATTTTATATGAAATTTCCTCAGAAATCCAATGTTATATTTCGTTTTATATTGGGAATCATAGTTTTCAAGATATTTGATAAAAACTGGGAAAATCACATCAAAATAGAGCTAGAACTTCTAGGTTTTTCGAAAATTTCCCATAAAATTAACTTCCGTATAGACTATTTTATGTGAAATTTCCTCAGTAATCCGATTTTATATTTCGTTTTATATTGGGAATCATAGTCATCAAGATATTTGATAAAAACTGGTAAAATCACATCAAAATAGAGCTAGAACTTCTAGGTTTTTCGAAAATTTCCCATAAAATTAACTTCCGTATAGACTATTTTATGTGAAATTTCCTCAGTAATCCGATTTTATATTTCGTTTTATATTGGGAATCATAGTCATCAAGATATTTGATAAAAACTGGTAAAATCACATCAAAATAGAGCTAGACTAGGTCTTTCGAAAATTTCCCATAAAATTAACTTCCGTATAGACCATTTGATGTGAAATTTCCTCAGTACTATGATGTTGTATTTCGTTTTATGTTAGGATTCGTAGTTTTGTAGATATTTGATGAAAACCAGCAAAATAGTATTAAAAATTGTAAGTCTTCTAGGTTTTTAGCAAATTTTCCATAAAATTCACTTTTATATAGACTATTTTATATAAAATTTCCTCAGAAATCCAATGTTATATTTCGTTTTATATTGGAAATCATAGTTTTCAAGATATTTCATAAAAACTGGTAAAATCCCATCAAAATAGAGCTAGAACTTCTAGGTTTTTCGAAAATTTCCCATAAAATTAAC
>JAODVP010089264.1:0-11633 GCA_025400035.1 Tetradonia laticeps
ATCTCGGCGTGCAAGTTAGAATGTGATAACTACAATAGTACCCTAGAAAAAGGGCTCGGAAGTTTTTTTTTATTTGTGAAAATTTGCAAACTTTTAAACTGATATACAATGTATCGATTTATCCTGATTACAATACTATTTACAGTTTTGCGATATCATAATTTTTTGCGAAGATATGAATTTTTTACATTCAGTACTAGTTGATATATATTATTTAATATCTCGAAAAGTAAATCAAGTACAGGGTTGAAACCCTTTCGATAGAGTTTCTTAGATGCCCCACTATGTCCCATCCAAGTTTGGAATGAATTGGAAATTTAAAGAAAATCGAAGATTCTTAAGGGGTACCCCTTTCAATTTCTGAAATCGGAAAATTGGTCCACTTTGACCTTAATTTTAAGCCACTTGGATATAAGTTAAGGCGACCGAACTTGTACCAATAGATAGAGCATGTCTTCATCTCTACAACATTACAAGAAACATTCAATTCCGTTTTGTACTTTCCACGTTACAGCGGCTTCTTCAGAGCGTGTTTTTGGAAATCCTCGGTTTTGCTCGATATTTCCAGCAAAGTCGAACTTTTAATCATTAATATCTCCGAAAATATGAATGTTAGGAAAACACTGTAAAAGATGTTTTATTCAAGAGGAAATTCTATAACGGATACAACTTTACAAATTCTGCTTCCCACGAAAAAATCCCTACGCCCTTTTCCTCAAAAATTTCCCAAAAATATTAATACGGAATTCGGTAGACAAATCCATCCTGATAACGCCGCTGTTTATTGATTCTTTGAAACATTTATATTTTTTAACGTAAAATTTTCCTGAAAATTCATTTTGCATCACAGTGTCCGAATTGATCTTAAATATTATATTATAGTCACAGTGATAAATGAAATGAAGAGTTTGGCAGAAGTAGACAATGTTTGATATGTATCCAAGTATATTATTTATTTTATTAGCATTTAACAAGTATTTATACTCTGATATAAACATAACATTTAAAATCACACAGTCTGATATTATTAATGTTTCTTCATATCATAGCGTTTAGCATATTAATCAAACTTTATATTTTAATATTCTCGATTCAATTCGTATGTATGTACTCGTATTATGTTTGCGCTTCAGTTTACATTCATTGTCATACTTAAATCTTCTTAATGGAGGATTGGATCATTGGTTCTTTTAAAATTTCATGTCTTCATTAATATTACAAAACATTTCCATTCATATTCTTTACATTAATCGTAAATGACAATTGTCATTCGATAAGGCATAATTTTATATTTTCTATTAGCGATAGTTCTTACTTTGATTCCACTACAATTGACATATTTATGTAATTTAACCGAATGTTTGTGCTTTACACATCTCAAAATCATCGCATCATAGCAAAAACATAGTATCTATTTGGCAAGTTATATTCATTAGTCATTCATTTGTGGTCTCTATTGCTGATTAAATGTTATGCATAAAGATAGGCTAAAACATACATTATCGTTAATCTAAAATAAGTTAGAGGAACATATCTCAAACAATTGCAGCTGGTATGCACAGTATTAAACTAATTTCTATAATATTTACAAATTCCCTATCATACAATGTATTTTTAATTGGCATAAACTAATATTTTTGTCTTAGTAGCAATTATCACTTTTCTCTTTATTTTACTTACAATGTACTCCATAATTAAATCCAAATGGAACTGAATTAGTCTAAATTACCTAAAATACCATAAAATAATATTTTAAAAATGTTAAAACAAAATGGCGGCTAGTATGTACACATAAAGGCATCTTTTAGAATTAAGTCATTAACATGTCCTGCTCTTCTCATGCCACTAATTCCTCTTATATGCATTTCCAAATAATGACTAATATTCAAATATTGTGGTAACTTTAAACAAGTATTGCGAATATTGAACAATCATCCAAAGAATAATCACCTAACTGTTCTTAAGTACATCACCTGTCTCCATATTGTAAACATTTTGTGTCAATTTGCAAGTTTTGTCATGATTGGTTACAAAAATATAATATAGATATACATTTACATAATTTATAGACAATTCATCAAGTAACTGTAGTGTGCAACAATTGCTATTTTGGGTTAAAATTACTTTAACCTGTGTTAATCTTCTATTGTCCGATTTTCGTCATTTAAAATAGATCCTCTTATTTAATATAATTTATTGATGATGTGGCTAATTACTAATGATCAATAAAAAACTTCATGGCACATATTCTAAATTATTTATGTACTAATTTCCCCAGGTTAAACTGTCTCTATGTATTTATAGGTTAAGTATACATCGAAATCGTAATCAATTGTTATTGAGCACGTTATGTTCTCAGATTCAACTATACATGTGCAGAAGAAGTTAAAACGTTAAACTGGTGAAGATTAAAAAACCGATTGTGAGATATTTTACCAAAAGTTGGTCCCTTTTTTCTAATGTAGATTAATTGAACTCAACCAAAACTATGCTAAAATTAAATCGAACCCCAGAAATCTAAATAATAACGAGCAAAATTAGAATAAATATGCATCACAGCCATTGTAAAAATGCAGATTACTCCATGACACCATTCTCCAACCAGGAGCTCCCATCAATTGCAGCGTTGTACTCTAGTGATGTTTGTTTATCATCCAGGGCCAGGAAGTAAATAGTGTCATCTTGCGATCACGCTCCATGAGGAAATCCATATATCACCCAACAGCTGCTATAGCGTTATTCTTATTCCTGTTATCGGTGGTTCTAAACAGATCAAGATCAAGCATTTGATAAATTTGTTTGTCACATATAGCCACATTATATAGATACCAATATCAGTTTTCTATATTCTGCGGTATAAATTCTGACATGCTATTAATTAAAGTACACTTAATAAACAAACACCAAGCAAGTTTTAGTAAATATGAGAAGACAAACAAGCACGGGAAAATACTTACTCAATCTCTAGGATCAAATTTGTGTATAATTTACGTTGATAATCCAAATTAAAATTTCATGCGTCGTTTACTTACCAATTCTCCGAAAGAAAATGATTTAACTCATGGCCAAAAAACAATTTTCACAACTATTCAAATAACTTGATACTTTAAAAATAAAATATAGATAAAGAAATCTCACAAAAATCTCTAAATGTCACAACAATGCAAATGCAATATGAAAATGTAAATATGTATGCAAAACAAAAATGAAAACAGAAAGGGGCTAGACTAAAACAAATTATGTTGGTGTCATATATGTGAATAAGTAATATGCTACAAAAAGCAATCAAGAACCACTCAGAACACTATAAATCCATTGAAACACAAAGGCTAAATGCATTACTATGTGCTCTGACACTTACCGATAGATTGATGATGCAGAAGTTGATCTAGACCAAGATACGAGAAATCCCTCACCTCTCCTAAGCGCACGTCGATGCATCATTAATGTCCGTGTGACGTCGTCAGGGAATATCACTGTGTTCATTATTCGTAGTAAAAATCTAAGAATTCAAACATATTAAAACCATTTCATCCTCAATCAAAGGAAGTATTTATAATACTTGTTTTCCGACTAACGGATAATTAAGACGTTAATTACCTGGGCAGCAGCGCGAGCACGCAACTCAACGGAATGACCAGCCAATAATTCAGGGTGCTCATCGCATGTTGAATAATCCAGTAATTACTCGGTAAGCCAAAACAACTCACGCACAGCGAGTTGTACAATATAGAGTAGGCATAGAAGGCACCTATAGATAATATCAAGCTAGCAACTTGAATTATCGTCTAAAAATTACATCATTAATGCAAACTATAAAGAATTATCGCCACTCCTAAATTTATACATACCCATGATCGCGTTTCAATTGCAGCATGCAGCAGCATCACAAACATGCACGCGGTCGTTACCACAGTACCAAACTCTAAGATGTCAATTTCAGTGTCTGTGTAGACGCCTTGGCATATAAAGAACACAGTCAAGGACTGGTAGATGGCGTCAATCATTGTCAGTAAGAACGAATTCGTTCTATATACTTTTCCCATTCGTCCCCGCCCATACAAGTGAGGATTTTCACGGAGAATGTGTTCGGGTGCATCTTGATCATATACGCCTATACGGATACATTAAAAATGGAGTCTACTACAATATAATTTAATTAGTTTTACTTACCTATCGCTAATGGAGGTAATGAGGTGAAGAGTAAGTTATACAACATGAGGTACATTTGGTCGATCATCACAGAACCAGAAAAACCGCAATAAAGCTGATACCAAAAGATGAGAAACACAAAGGCCTGAAAAGTCGAAAATAACAAATTAGGTTACTACAGATTACGACGCGATATTTAAAAATTGAAACATATACACTTTTCATAGATAGAAAATTTTGATTTTTTTTTAATATCCTGTTCCGAAAATCTCTAATAACTCCAATATATTAAGTAATAATGAAAAAATAACTTCACAAATAACTTTCTCATCTCAATCTACATCAGTTCTGTAAGTTTCAATTTTTTCTGAGACTCCAAAATTTTCAAAAATTATTTTTCCGTTTTTCTGATAAAGTATTAGGGTTAAGAAGAAACCTTTTACGCTGTTGCATGCAGATTTTCATTCTGTACCGAGTAGTTTTTTTCATTTTTCAATTACGTTAATTTCAGTTTTTTCGCCGAAAAAGTGGGCAGTGTTACCCCTTTGGAAACTTTTGTCGTTTTTCATGAAAGTGCTCGAACCAAACTGTAATTTTGATATTATGTAGTCGTGGGTAAAAGCTATCTTACTGTAGAAGTTATAATTTGGTAAATTCAATAGTTCCTTAGGAAAAGGGCTTGGAATTTTTTTTAAATTTGAAATTTTGCAAAGTTTTAAGCTTGTATCCGATGTGTAATTTCCTCCTTATTACAATCCTGTTTATAGTTTTGTGATAGCTTAATTTGTTTCGAAGATATGATTTTTTTTTTGCTTTCACACTATGACCACACATATTTAACCGGAGTTTACTGTACTAGCACGAAAATCTAGATGTCACAGGTGCGAAACCTATCGGTGAATCACTTTTCAACACTTTCTTTCTTAATCTATTCGAATGTAACTGAAATTTTAAAGAAATACTTACGGCATTCTTGTAGAAAAAGTACAAAATCATATTCGACAATCGATCATAGCTCCAATGTCCATGCACTAATAAAAACCTCTCCAAGTATTTAAACCGCGACAGAGAGAAATCTGCAGCCATCACAGCCTGCATACCCTCTTGTCCCGAGATACCAATACCAATATCAGCTGTTTGTATCATGCTAACATCATTAGCTCCATCCCCAATTGCCAAAGTCCGCATTTTGAGATCTTCCTTCACAACCTTGACAATATAAGCCTTCTGCAGCGGCGTCGTGCGACAACACAACACCGAATTACAATACGTCGTCAGCTTCAAGAACGGCTTCGTCAAATTCGACCGCCTATCCAAGATAAAAGTCAAGGTTTTCCCATCTACAATCAACGCACGAGATTTATTCCGAATCTGAACACCTCTCGAGTTACTCCCATCTTTATTTTCTGGATTCTGTCTCTCAATCTCATTGAGATAAAAATAAATAGTTGTCTCTGCAGCTTCTTTACTCCTCGCCATGATCTTCAGTTGCTCCATATGCGCTGAGAACAGCTTGGCGGAGTAGGCTATATTAATGGCAGTTTCCGGTTTGTCTCCTGTCACCACCCACACCACAATACCAGCCGACATTAGAGAAGCCAACGTTTCTGGAACACCTTCTTGTAAACGATCTTCAATGCCAGTAGCTCCTAGTAGAGTTAACTGACATTCAATAGCTGCGTGGCTCTCAAGCAAACGCTTTTCTAAATTTTCATGCGCTACCTCAGCCTCATTATGCCTCCGCAACCATTCATTATACTCCACTGTCGAGAGCGTGCGCTTAGCCATAACTAGAACACGCAGACCTTTCTTTGCGTACGCATTGAGCTGTTGTTGTGTTTGATAAATCAATTTCTCCGACTCCGAGTCGTCTTCCACCGCAGCGAGGTTCGGTAGTATTGTTGTATCAGCGCCTTTACAATACAAGATAATCTTCTTCGTAATCGGGTGTTTGATGATCACCGACATGCATTTTCTAGTGGAGTCAAACGGGAGAACGTTAAGTATCTCGTAATCTAACTTCCCCGTACGTGCCGTTTCAACAGTGACTGAGTTCGGGGTGCGTTTGAGCAACTTGCAGTTATAACTATAAGCCGCGTCGACTAGGGCTAATTCATCAGGACTCTCAGCTTCAAAGATCGGTTTCAGGTCCTGCGGTGATGGAGTGGACGATTGTGGCTTCGCCTTCTGTTCATCCGAGAGATTATTCCGCTTGGAGCCTAGGAAACTCAAAGACGGGATTGTAAGTATCTTAGGCCGGACGGTTTTCGTCGTAGGCATCTCACTCGTCGGCGAGGAGTCCACCGATGTGATGGGACTCAAAGATGGCACGTGTTTGCCGGGATGTAGATGTGCATTCAAAGGCGGCGATGGTGTCACACTTCGTGACTCTTCCAATCGACTGTAGTCATTGGCCGCCATTGCATTGTCAGGCTCGGTAATGCTAACACTAGTCTGCGATGTTTCATACACGCTCGGTGGTTGCTCGACAATGCCACTGGCGTTCATGAGATCATGATGCGGATGGTGTGAACATACCACCGTATTGCAGACGGCTAGCAGGACGAGGAATTCTTGAACACGTGCCGCGTGAATCTGCTTTGTAATGGAGGCGTCCTCCTGCACCAGCTGATAGTTGAGATCAGTCATCAGTTTTGGGTTGGCGAGGACAGTCAGCGTATTCTTGCACTTGCTATCGTCCAGCAGGTGTGGGTGGTTATAATCGATGCCTGCGATGGTGCAATGCCGAAATATCATGCGGTTCTCGGTGAGCGTGCCTGTTTTATCGGAGAATATATATTGTATCTGACCTAATTCCTCAGTAATGTTCAGTGCACGGCATTCGAGCCGCTTATCAACTAGGGGATCGTACAAATCCACGTTGTTGTGGATGTGATAGACCTGGATTATCTTACACATTTCAAGCGTAACGTAAAGTGATAGAGGAATCATAATCTGGAATATAAATTTAGATTACAGTAAGACAAGGGACCAATAAAAGACTACGAGAGCAATAAACTTTTTTTGTTCAAATCTTTATTGGTCCTATAACACGTCGTTCATTTAGATTCAGAAATGTTTGTAGAATATTTAGTGAAAAAATTAGATTCACATATGATTCAATTTTTTCAGAAAAGTTTCAAACTTGAATAATAGTGATCCTAACAACATATTAAAAGGGCAGTACTACAATTTTGATATTTTATGGACTATTGGGTTCGGTAGTATGCATGAAAATATGTACTTACTTGTAGAATAATAATATAAGTCCAAAACGCTAAAAAAGCTTCACTAGTATCATTGGTATCCACCGACCGAAAAGGAAGCTCGAGATTGGGATGCGCACTGAGCCACACTTTGCATCCGATGGCACCGAGGAGACACAGAACGAACAGTATGATGACACACCAAATGACGTCCTGATTCATGAGCCTCTCCAGCGTCGACCGCTTGTATCGCGGTCCACCATTATTGAGCATCGCTTTTGTTTCATGACCTAAATTAATTTTTAAAACCTCGTAATGAAAATAACAGCTGTGGAACATCAATAACCGCAATCTATGAGAATAATGTACTATCGCACCTGCATAAACAACAATCCCTTCCACAAAATCCGTATTTTTCAAGAGACATTCACGCAGCAACAGATTTTCTGTTCCTACTGGGACTCGCTCGCCTGACGGATGGATCATGGCACCGTGAAATCGATAGATCTTCGTCGTAGGCGCGTCTACCTCAATGATGCTCTTGAACTTACTCGGCTCAAACACATCTTGCTGGAATGACATATACAAATCATTAATATTGAGTGTAGTCTAGTGCAAGTCCTATCAGCGAGCAAGTAAATTGCGAATTCCAATGTTTGAGGTGAGAGTATATTTGATCAAATTGACGCAATTCACTTTGGAAACTTCTATACACGTGTGCATCTGTTTTGGATGAATTCCAGAGTGGAAACAGGTCTGGGTCGCGAGTATTTAGCATTTTAGCACGACGTGTATTCAAGGTAGTTGCTCGAAATACGATTTGCAAATACATAGTATAATTTCAAAAAATATTAGAGTGTAAAAGAGAAAGAAGATTTGAATTAATGGGAACTCGGACCTTTGAGTATATGGTTAACTGTCCACAATTCCCAAAGGTGTAGGTTCGAGTCCCAGTACATTAGTAAATGAATTTTCTCAATATTGGAGAAACAACTAAAATAATTTTGGTGAGACTATACAAATTCATTGAAATTGCCAATAAATGAAGTGTAAACGTGTGAAATGTTGGAGATACCATTTCCGTGAAGCCCCTGGCAACTTTGCGCTGCTTCAGATTCGTCTCGCCATCCAAATGTCCCGTGTCGATGTAACACAATCCATTCGGATCGCTCGAGCGCAGCAGGAGGATATCTGCGGGTACGACTTCGTTGTTAGACAAATGGATCAAGTCTCCCACGCGCACTTCCTTCCACAGGACCTTTTTATACCGATCGTGTTCGCTATAACAAAAAGATACGTACTATTACATCTATTTATGTTATGTAAACAACACTACATTGTAAAATAATTGTGTTGGTTTTTATGCGTGTAACGATTAATTTTTTTCTTAATGACTTCTGATATACATATCAGTATATAAATAAAACATGTGATAATACAAATCTCACACATAAATAAAATACCAGCAACATATGATTTGCATACAGCCGCTACAATACCTGATAAGATTAGATATCTATCAATTCATAAATTTTAATGTCGATCGACAATACCGTTCGACCATCGATAATTAGAATTCTTTAATAAATGGAACTTATCAGATGGTTCCTTGACATTCTTATGCTAATACGCGTAGAATAACCCTGATAAGTGCCCATTAGTAAATAATTTGAATTTTACATTGATTGTGAGTTAATATATAATTCATGCTTAGGAATTCCAAGTTAACAAACTGAATTTTAATCACAGACTCATTTCCTTATGCATACTTACTTATACTTAGGGGTCGGCAATTTCTTGAGTATTTCTTGATTTCCAGACAAGATCAAGAAATAAGTTTAGATTTAAAGACAAGACAAGAAACTTGCTGTCAATACCAAGATTATATATGCTTAGGCCGCGTCTCCACACGCTCGGCGCTCCGTATACCGCAGCGTACCCCATTGAATTCCATTGTAACCTGATAATCTGACGAACATCATCGCGACTAGGGTTATAGGCGTACTAGCCAAACTTTTGCCTTTTATCTCTACCGACAACACAGTGGGTCGGCAGAAATTTTGAGGGTAAGGCATAAGTTTACCTGCCTTGTCTATAACTCTGTTCAAGACGATGTTCGTCAGAGTATCAGGTTACATCAATATGCAATTGAATAGTTTCAATTGTACCCATCTTAATTCTGCCCCTACCAAGGAAATCAACTTGAATACAATTATCTTACTAGCTCGTAAAATTGCCACTTTTTACTATGTTGTTTTTGTTGTGAATCGCGGAGTACAAAAACATAATGCATCTAGAGAAGATGTTTATTCAAATTCTCCTTTATACAAATGATACCCGTTTACAATTACATACTACATATCATAGAAATTATGTAAATGTTGTTGCTGCTCTGAAATTCTACGAACCAACCAAACAAGCACAGCAAATTACAAAACAAGGTAATATGCAAAACATAAATCACAGGACACATACACAATAAAAATAAAGGAAATTTCAAACATCAACAAGTTTAGATTCAACATTAAAAGACTAGTCTGTTTAAATTCGTCACTAACACGTCGAGCAAGTAGTTGACCCTTAATTAACATGGTAATAAACTCGTTATTACATCACAATACTACGTGTGAACAGAACCGACCTAATTCTCAAGATTTTCAAGAACATTCCACTTGTTTTTGTTTTAAAATTACTTTCCTTCATAAATACTAAGCCTCCTTCCCTGAATTTCAAAGCAAATAAGTTAATTAACAAAATTCGAATGTATGCTAATCTTACAATTAGCCAAAGAAATAAATCCTATAATTGCCTACATATACACCACCCTAATAAACTGTCGCAAAGAATAAATTACGATTGAAGTCCATGTTTGATTTTACATCCACTTACGTGCTCTGTGCCTACACTAATCTATAATACATGAGGTATAAATAACATTCGCAAGGAGAGCGCGTGTGCAAGGATAAAAGGGATTATTTATTACGGCGCTTACCAGTCTACTTTTTATTTATGCATAGCCACTGCGGAATGCACGATGCAATAAGTAATTACACATCACACGTGAATGATTCCCAATCCTCTTGAACGGGCACATCGGATGGGCATAAACAGGATATAAATAGACCAAATAAGCGCGCAATTGCTGCAAGCAATTATAATCAAAGCATTTACAATGCGCAGAGAAGACACAAGTGAGTTATTCATATTAATCATTGATTGGGATACGAGCACGAGCACACACATCTATAATTTATAGTTACAAGTTATATACATTATCAGTATTAATATTAATTTTGAAATTATATCTGTTAGCAAGCGGGTGTGTTGCTGAGTATTGATTTTTACACTTTTGTATTTATTGAATACGCGGATATGAAATAAATGACATTGTAATAAATTTCCCGTTAGTTCGTAAATGCAGACTACGAAATGTTAATCGGTAAACTTTAAAAGTACAAAATAAAAGAAAATCACTTGACTTTGTCACGCAATGTTCTTAGGTCACATGCCAACTTATAAACTACCCAGCAAGTATTTTTCCCGCATTCAGTCATTACTCACCATTTTCAAATAGTTTTTCAATGTATTTATCATCATTGTACAACTTATTTATGAGAATTATCTTGTATACTTTCTGACATTGACATATATTTCACAATGGAATGGAACTTTATCTTCCAGTTTATCACATACCATGTCCCTTTCTTACCTTATTGATTTTAATTTCGCTTTGATAACAATGCCGCCATTGTAAGACATGTAACACACATGTAGCACGGTTATATAAGTGATATATCTACATATCGGTAAAGCCATCAACACTTTACAAACATAAACATGTAATATGTCGTTGATGTAAACTGAAGTGAACTAAAGTCATGTAATATTCAAGCTAATCCAAGCATTCTGATTATTTTCTGGTCACAAGTCATAAAAGTCACACAAGGAAAACACGTGTCTGTTGTTTGCTCATAAATAATTTTCTTTTCCGTGCAAGCTGGTCGCATAACAGCGGTTTTATTTACTTCGTTAGCACAAGTAACCAGAATATACAATTGGTAAGATCTCTTATAGTCAAGTAATGACTATTTGTCTGTTTTAATTAGTGTTATCCCAATCTAGGTTTATGGCAGCGCATCGGGAAGTTCATATAGTAGTGTAGTATTTACAGGTTTATGTTTAATATTTTTGACTTAATATTTGATTTCAGTGAAGCTAAAATTTTGTGGGTGCATTAAAAATCTAGAACTTGGCACCATTATGACTTCCTGGCTT
>JAODVP010089296.1:0-13118 GCA_025400035.1 Tetradonia laticeps
ATATATATATATATATATATATATATATATATATATATATATATATATACATATAATTACATATGAAGACGATCCGACAATAGAAAAGTATCTAAATAACATGATCTTACATGTGCTACAACAAAACAAAAATAATGACAATATAATAAGAATGTTGCCCAGTAGTTTGGATTAATTGAATAATTAATTGAATAGCTATCTAATCCAATATATTTATTTTTATTTTTTTTGGCCAACTAGTTTCGATCTTCTTACGATCATCGTCAGGGTCTTATTTATGATTACCTAAAAAAGACCAATATTAGACATATGACAAAGCTGCAATTTTGAAATGTTTTAGTTTGTCTTGTATGTGTTGTTTTATTTTAACAAAGGTAATAAACTTGATAAAAATATTGTCAATTTCAGCTAAAGCAATTTCAATACTTTCTAAATGCATAAGATTTGAATTCTGAACGTTTTTATGTATAGTTTTATAAGAATTTTTATTATATTTATGATTATTCCCCAAAATATGAAAGCGATATTGAATCATTGGAATTTATATTTGTTCATTTACTCTTAATTTTATCGTTCTTTTTGTTTGTCCTATATAAATATGGTCACATGATAAGCAATTTAAATAATATACACCATTTTATTCATCTAAATTGTATTTATCTTTAGTATTTTTAATCAATGAAAAACACATATTACCTGAAAAAGCGCATTGTATATGATTTCGATAAAGGGATTAATTTATTAGAATTTTGGTTTAAATAAGGGAAGATAAAAAACTTGTTCAATCTATCTTTATCAATTGATATGGAGTTAAGTGGAGTTAAGTTTGAAAATCATCGTAAATTTATTGTATTACATAATTTTATACAAAATTTAGAGATAATGTGAAAACGGAAATCATTTCGTTTTGCAATATATTTAATAATATTTACCTCTTCTTGAAAGTTTTTAAATTTAAAGAGATTTCAAAAAGTCTCTTGATCAAAAAATGAAAATTAACAAATTTGTGTGAAAAGGGATGATTAGATTTAAAATTGCTAGACATATCACTAGTGGTTTTTGTTTTCAATAAATATCAAAATTAATTAATTTATTTATAATTGATAAAAATAAATATACTGAAGGCAAAATTCATTTTCTTGATCTGGCTGTCTTGCCAGTGTGAGTGTTGCGAGGACATACAATGTCCCATTTGCGGTATAACGGCACCTCGTTCCATTAGAAGGGAAGCGTCGGGTTCTCGCGATAGACATATATCGTGTATCCGATACCGTGCCAGTGTATTTGCTTCATAAAGCTTTCGTACTTTACGTCGATTACCGTTATCTGTAACCCGACTGTCGGGTTGATGTATTCCTACCCTTATTGTTAGTGTCTATCTCCAAGAAAATTTGTATATTGAATAAACTGTATTGTTTTTAATCGGTGGAAATCGTATTTGCGATAATAATACGTAATACTATAAGAAGAAAAGAAATATTCTGAAATTTTACGTCTCCCAAAACCCAGGCAAACTCTGCCGCTACTAGGTCATTACGCTACTGCCTTCAGAGAAACTGGAAATTTCTTCAAATCAAGTTGAATGCATTGGTTCCTGAATAATTGACAAACAAACTTTTGCATGTTTTAATGTTTTGTTATGGTTTTTCTTGCATTATAGATATCCTCTAGACTATCGGTTTCTCAACCTGAGGGCGATATTGATTATTAGGGGGGGAGGGGTTGCTATTTATTAAAATTATCAATACAGTTACAATGGTAAAAGTGCGATAGAGCCTTCGTAATTATATTATCAGTAAATGGGCGAAGGACACAAAAGATTGAGGAACACTATCCTAGCCCCTATCACAGCGGCGACCATCAAAAATCTAGTATAAATAATATAGGTACGCGAAATCTACTTATCCTCAGTTTTCTCGAAACACTTCCTTCGCGCAATTTAATTGATGCGGACGAAAGAAACAATCCATGAATCTCACATCCACGTGTTCAGATAGTAAGAGTTACTAGGGATCACATTATGCTATGGTCATTGACTTCCATGTTTTGACTTTCAATTTGAAAATTAAAGTGAAAGCAATATTAGTTTTCACGGTCTGTGACACGACATTGCCATTAATGTCCACTATGGTAATAATTATTGCAAATAATTCCTAAAGTAAAGGTGGAATTGTTTTGGTTCACTGCGGTTATAATACCTAAAGTAAAATTGTAAATTCAGTGAAAGTAACATCTACTTTCTTCCTGATATTAATGACATATTAAACCGAATATATGTGCATACATAAATTCTATTAAGTAAAATAATAGGTTTAATAGATTTTTATGATATGTTATTTTTATAGCAATTCTATTAACAGTTAAATATCTATAAGAAAAGTAATTTGGCGCGAGAAATAACAAAGGGCAACATATTACTAAATAATTAAAAACTTAACACACAATTTTCTAAAACAATAGTAATAACAATAATTAAAGATAACAGTTAAACACTTAAAACTTATAAAATTAAAACAACTCGCAAAACAAGAAATGTGGGATCTTGATCCATATCAATCGAAGTGATGTAAGTAAGCATTCAAAATCCAAGGCACAAAATTGAGTATTTGGCTTATATCTTTGTTTGGTTAATTATTCGTAGCTCAATGTACGCCGCTCAATGCCAGCCACCATGACCACTACCATGACCACCGCCATGTCCACCGCCATGTCCGCCGCCGCCGCCTCCATGCTTCGGAATATGATGATAAACGTGTTTGAACACTGGCACATGGACTGGATATGGTTTTGGTACATAGACAGGATGATGCTTTTCAACTTCGATTTTGTATGGTTTCTCAACAGGGACTGGAACAGGCTTCTCTACAGTGATGGGCACCTTCTTCTCAATTTCCTGCGGAACTAGCTTGTAGATAGGTATCGCGATAGGCTGAGGTACAGGGATGTGTACAGGGTATGGCTGGGGGACTGGAACCTTTATGACTTGAGGAACTGGGACTCCTACTGGATGTGGTACTGGAATGCCGACCTTCTTCACAACCGGAACATGAACTGGTTTTGAATATTCGACTGTCTTTGTTGGAATGTCATGGTGTTCTTCAGAATGGTGATCGAATTGTGAATAATCGTAATGTACTCCTGAACCTCCTGATCCTCCCTCATGATCAGTACTATCATGACCAGTAGTAGAAAAGCCCGCAAGTGATGTTCCCAGTAACGCCATTATTATAGTAGCAAAAATCTGAAATATTAAAGATTGAATGTTAATTCATGGGTATTGGAAGATTACCTTATATGTAATAGCTACTCACTTTTATTTTCATTTTGTGGATTTTTGTTTCAGGTGTCAGAAGTGAACTGATTCAATGTTAGAGGTACAGTTGCTTTTATACTACCGACAAGTGGGGCCCGACCGAGTGAAAGGCTTTCATAATCTAGAATGCACCACTTTACATCAGAGTGCGCTGTTGCTATTTTACTAGAATGGTCACACGCTGTTCAAATTCGACATTCTGCATCGATGTGCACGGTTAGTTACAAGCAAATTGAATGCTTTTCACAGTTTGAGAGTTCGTGAACGTGAGTGAAGCGCAATGACGATGCAACAATCGGTAATTGGCGATTGTCAAAATGTACCTACAGCAATTAAGTTTCGATTTTTTTTTCTCAAGATGTTTCGCACTGTTTCTTTGATAGGAGTAAGTAACTTACACAACATCAAGACGGAAACGAAGTTTACAAGTAAAATATCAAGAGTAGGTAATGTCAATTTGCCTGACAGGAAACGGTAATGAATTTATTTAGGTCAAATCACACACTCGTATATCTTCTTCATTTGTACAAGTTATTCTTATTTTTGGTGAAGATTGGCTAGTTTTTACCGAAGTTATATTTTAATTACTAATTATATAATTGTTTTTTCGTTATTAATTTAAATTACTGTTTAATTGCGAATATCTTCTGTTCTCCATAGAGACACTTAAATGCAACTAATTTTAGAACTTAGAAAGTTCAAAATAACATTTGTTTAGTTCTGCTTTACACTGATTTACTATTACGAGGAGAAAAATATAATTGCAAATTTCTCTTTATTTCCACAATACGCTATTTAACGAACGGTCTACAAAAATTGAAAGCGTACTTTCATATTTGGATAAAATGAAGAAGCAAACAGCGTTAATTATGTAATTGGTGTATAAAACTGAATTTGGTTGTCAGTAATTTGATTACGTGCTATCACAAATTAACTACTGTTATTTATTTCATATGTCTTACTGCGCCCGACATTAAATTACAATCAGCTAATTACTATGCGGCCTTTATTGCTTTTGGTGTTATATTGTTTGATAATTAAATACACACGGTTAATATAATATATCGCAAAATTTAATTTGATTTCATAATTATTTATTTCGTGGTATATTGCAAACAAACATAGAAATTTTCAAAATTTACAAAATTTACAAGGGACTATATCAGAATGCGGTTAATATGACAACAGATATCTGAAAAGGGTTTTCAGCATTCAATTCAACAGAATCTAGATAGAGGAATTCTATTATTTTCAGCTACGGCACAGCAATTGCGTACTTCTTTGTTCACACCGCACCAGACTCTGCTTACAATTAAACGAGTGCCAGCCGTTTGTACGCTGTGTCGAGCAGCACCGACAACTAGTAAACACTAGCCAAATGTATAATAGATATCTCGGAAAACTTATTTCAGCATTCGATTCGACAGGTTTCGATGGAAGTGACGCGTATTTATCGAAATTTAGGAAGGAAACGTAGAATTTTGGAATCATAAACGCTACCATTTGATTCAGCTTGCCAATTCCCTTAAAACTGAATATATGTTCCGGTTTAAATCGGAAGTGACATGACAATTGAAAATTGCTTCGCCATGAGGTATACAGAATCATAAAGTTAGACTGGTTTGTGTGGGGATTTCTTTTGCTAGATATATGATCAAGAATAACTATGTAGTTGAATTAAAATTTATTTTCATTGGGTGTTGTTTCGATATTAAATCTTAATGAACCAAACACAGCAGGGAGCCACGAACTAATCAAACCGATAATAGTGGTCAGCGACGCAGGAAAACAAACATGTTGGCAATAATAAGAAAATAAATAAGCAATAATTAAAAAGTTTTGCGGCGGTAGATTGGATCGCGCGTTGTGCTCGCTGGTGATGCTCTTGAGATTGCATGTAGCGCTTAAATAAATAAATCACGATCTGGGGATCTGGCGATCTAGCGCATGAAGGTAATGATACAGTAATGAAAACGTTCGCTCTCCGACCTGGCAAGAGCAACGGAGGAAGCCAAGTGTGCCGACAGGCGCAGGCGTAATAGTCATAACAACAAATTAGTTTCACTTTCGACCGCATCTAGGTATATACATATACTATGTATGTGTCCGTGTAATTAACATTTTGTTAAGACATAATTGCTTATTAAATCAACTGTTTGTTTTATATACGGACTTTTCAACTGCATCTGATATATCGGAAGTGAGAGAAAGGTTTTAATGTTCTGCGCTATCGTTTGACAGAATGAAAAGTGGCCTGACAGTGTATGTAGTATGAAGTGCATGATAGTCACAGATGGACTGCACAATTGAGGAAATATGAGAAACTATGTACATAGAAAAACAACGTCTCTGCAATCACTTTTGAAGCTCAGATTATTGCGAGTGACTGAGTCAATGTTTTCCAGTGTGCTCCATTAACTCCAGCAACATTAACCACTCAGGCATGGCAAACTAACAACATGACAATAGTGAAGGTTATCGTTCCATTTCCTTAGGTACTCATTATTATTCGTTACTTCGGTACTCCGGTTCTTTAGACGGTGATGTGCAGACGACACTGTGCAGATGACCTGTATCATAGATGAAGTATATCGAATTATATTACATAGATGAATTATAATGAATTATATCTTTTATTTTATACTGTTTTCTATATATTCAATGTCTCACTTAAAATTTAAGCAAAATCACAGTTGGATGCTAATGTTTCTTCTATAAGTTTGGCATATCCATGACAATGAAATTTTCAGCATCCTCTATGTACTTCCTGAGATATACTAATACCGCTTGAAAACTAGCTTTCAAATTTGTGTACTTTAAATTACTTATTCGTTACAAAGCGTACCATAAAATGTACAATTTGCGTTTTTAGTAGTGACAAGAAGTTGAAGAAGTGAAGAAAGCATAGCTAGTACCTTTCAATAAGTTAATATGAATGACTTACTTTTTAATTTCCGAATACACACTAAAAATTTTGCACCAAGTGTTACAATACCAAATTGTATCTCCTGATTTGGTTACACTCGGTTTTTTAGATTTACCCCACCCCTGTATAATATACTTGCATTCACGTCAAAATTACAAAACAGCTTTAAAAACTATGCATTTCATTATTCAAGAAAGACTAATTAAGAGAATTAGCTAATTAAATAAAGTGGAACGTGCATACATTGGATTTGTTAAGCACATCCTTTGTCCTTATAAACTTCTTTTGTCTTTATAAAATTTATTATCACCATTGGTGGGTATTAAATTTCCAGGTGATGTGTCAGACTTTCCCCCATATTGTTGCACCAGTACGGACTCGATTACATTCTTTGACTTCGCGTGCGCGACTGGTACATTCTGACGAAGCTTTCGCGTCCTGCGATCGCACACGCTTTGTGGCCTGCATGCCGCTGGTATCGCTGAAATTTCCTCCTCTCATTTCTCGTTTCGTGTGCATTTCTACCAGCCTTTATTTTCCTCCGTGCAGGCGCGATGCTTATCGGTTACAAATTGGGTTTTGGTTTTATAAATTCCGAGCGTGCCGACCGCCCGACAACGAATTAACTAACGCGAAAGCATACGTAATTCGTAAATACACACGTAAATATACCAACATATAAACACATTCGCCCGCTGCGCGCCGCGGCTCGAATGTCTTTCGTTATTATTGCTCCGTGGGCTTGAGTTAGATGCCAACTGCACGACTTGCACCACCGCCACTAATAACAACCAGGTATCTGCTAGTTAAGTCTCGCTGCTGTGCTTTGTTTGGCTTTTATTTCATTTGTTCTTCTGTGCGTGTCGGGTTGTACGCCGAATGGAAACCGATACGACAGCGACGCATAGTTTTCGTTGCTGATCTCGATAAGGCTGAGCTTTTCCTGAATTTCGTGCTGTCGGCGGCAGTGTCGCCGCTTGAATTAGGGAACTTAGAAATAGAACCGACATGCCAGCGGAAAGCAATCGTAATGAAAATAGAAATATTCCATGCACCTTCCGGGGACTTGGGATTAGTAGAAATACAGAATTTAAATACCGTGGTAAAATACTCTCTATTAATTGTGTAAAATATAATGTAAGTAATCAGCGTTTGTGTATAATTTTAAGGAAATTATCTTCGGCAATGTCATGCATCGTGACATATACCATTTATTTACTCCATCAAAAGTTTGCAAAGTTGGCGCATGAAACTAAGTTGTGCATTTGATTCTTCCGAATTAGTTTGCATTTTGAACTTTGTACCGTTGCATGCGAATTACATGTGCACCACGCGAGCGAAAGTTATAATTAAGAAAGTTTATCCCTCACCGCAAGCGAGTGATGCCAGTTTTCCTGCGATTCACAGATACCTAATTATGCTCATGATTACAATCACACGATTACTATCAAATAACTAATAACTCAACATTTGCCCGAACCTCTACTCCTGAATCATTCGAATTCATCTAACACATTTTAATTAAGTTCCTATTCTAATAATCTGCATGCTTAATAAGTTACTTAAGTTAAGGACACGTCTCTGCTCATAAAATAGACCCTGCTAACTAGGTGCCAGCATGAATTGTGGCTTGCGGTAACGTATATTCGCAGATTCGTACATTTAATGACGAGCACATAAAACACAAGAACGCGAAGTAAGATCGTAAGAACGTCGGAAATACCACGCTACATTCTTGTATCTCATTTCTTCCTTCTTGCGGTTGCGAGTTGTTAAATAAATTTAGCATCAAAGTAGCAGAATTCGCCTTTTGCTGCCGGTAAGCACGGCGAGGATCATTATTTCCTAACCCTCCTGACATTCATTAGAAATGCATTCTACATTAAAATCAATTCCAGGTGGAAATTTTCTTCGCAGGCTAAGAAGAGACACACCGAGTTCTTTCAGTACAGAATACTGGGAATAGTTGGTTAGTCGTATCTGCGACTTTCTGTAGTTGTACATTTTTTCGAGACTTTCCGACTCCACGACTTCGAACGAGTTCCAGTAACTAACTAGTTAGTTTACCTAGGAGTCAAGTGCCTCCTCATTGCCGAAGAGAAGATGGCACGTTTGTCGTTATTCCTCGCTTGCAAATGGCAAAGATGCCGCGCGAACTCTGAAGAAGAGCAGTCTGCATGCTGCGCACTTGCCTAGAATTCACCATCGTCGACGTCGCGTAAGCGCGAGTCCGTGAACGGTTACTATTAATTAAAATTAGATTTCGCGATAAGATATCGCCATTCAAATGCCTCGGCAATGAGCAATGAGAATATGAGACTGCGGAGCCTCGTGCGCAGCAGCCTGCAACGGCCGAAACGGAACATTGCGGGTGCAATAAGAGTAATGAGGATGGAGTGGAATCTCTAACAAACAAGATGCCAACATGTCTTTGGGATAAAAGACTAGTAAACGCAGGACAATTATAAAAATGTCAGTTTGTGTAATGAAATGGCTTAGAAAATTTGAATTAGAACAACCCTGGAGATAATTTCCTTATCGCGCATTCTCATTAAGTCTCTTCCTTCATTAAAACCATTAAAACGTCTAATTGCGATTGTGTAACTTAATGAAAATACCTTGCATTCGTACATAACTTCGTGTAATGTCAGTCTACTCATGGAATCTCCTAATTAACATTTTGTAAAAAATTGATGTGCATAGTTCGTAATTTCACAACTTAAATGCGAAATTAAAAATAGTTTTAGCTCCCCAAGGACTAATTTTCCACTCTTGTATCCCTAGTCATCCATCCATAGGCATTCGACACAACAGCAACCAACATACACGTTTCCCAGAGTTTCAGCACTTCATTTGCTTTCCAAAACGTATGCGTCACTGGAAGCTTCGGCAATGACAATGATACGTACTACCAAACGCGCCGAATGGTATGCATTCTATTATTTTTCCGTTTTTAGCCCTGGTGTGCGTATGTTTTCGTTATTTCGTTGTCTTCGCGCCCGAACGCGTCCCGATTTATGCGCACGGATAAATTTAGCCCTCTGACAAACACACATCGCCATCTCATCCCGATTTATCCTCTCGACTCACTTCCCACAATACCATACAACACTCTGCCTACAACCACCCCAAAATAGGGTTTTTTAACTTGAAAATTTGCATTTACATTCACATTTATATCGCCAGCCAACAAACAAGAACGTTGGCTATCTAGTTTTTTCCCCGGCAAGAAAACAAAGTGTTTTATGGAGAGTTTTTGTGCAGCTGACAAAAAATGGATTCCACAAATGACTGTGCTATAAATAAACGTGGTCTCTTTCATCAAATCGAACTAATTTAAGACCAACGACACGTGCCTTTGTCACATGCCTTCAACCTCTACATCAGAGATTTGCTTGTAAGAAGACTCTCTTAACTTTTACTCAGTAGTTTTAATTTATTTTTATACCGTACGAGTAAAGTTGTGATCTGAGGCCTCTCACTCTCTACTCATGCGTGGCAAAAAAGTGAGCATGGAAAACACTGGCAACAAGTAAATTTAATACCATTGATATGTTAGAATGATCGAGTGCCAGAGAAGACACTCGGATGCCTTCACGCTACACACATCAAAACGGTTCATTAATTATACCGAACTAACCCTGTTTCATAGATTTGAGACGTTGAAAGGCACAAATACACACGTTACGCTATTTTAATTTCTTAAAATAACTTAATAAATGTGTCCGTATTAATATGAAATATGAAAAGGAGTGACAAGTAATAACAAGTTGAGCGATGCTTATATACATTTTCGATAACCTTTTCCTATGACCAAACCAAGCTTACTCAATTTTTTTTTAATTTCGAAAAATCAAATTTTTAAATTATTTAAAACTAGTAATAAATTAAGAAAATATTAAAAATATCAATAAGTTTTTATGTTTAAAGACGTAGAATTTATAATAGATTGATCTAGGTTAGAAAAGGTTTTTGTTTAATAAAATTTAAAAGTAATTTTCTTTCTCAGTATTTGAGAAATGGATACCATTCTGATCCCAAGATGAAACTTTCCATACATCATCCTGATACATATATACAGTTTTTTTTTTGCAACCAATAAATAATTATTTAATTATAATTAAAACTTCATGCTTTATACTTCACTTTGAATTAATAATCAATAATCAACTAATAAATTATTATTACTAATTAATTTTTCTTTGATTTTTATTAAATGTTAATTGTTCATTAACTTATAAGTATTAATTACTTTGTAATTATTTATTATTAATAAATAATACTCAATATTTTCGTTCCTATGTTACTTTTAAAAACTATAAAAAAATATGATATAGGTGTCATACTGTATAAAGTATGAAACTGATATTGATTTAAAATCTTCGACTTGAAACCATGCGAAATCCAACCCTAATTGTTAGGGATGGTAGAGGCGCCTCAGACAAAAAGAGATAATGCCATGTCAGCTTTCAAGTCATTCACAACTTTTACCGCAATTTTAAAGAATCCCCGACCACAATCCTTTCTGTCAACATTTGACTTTTTATCTTCACAACATCAACTTCAAACATCATGAAGATTTATTGATATATAAAACATAATTAGCTGTTAAACCTCCACGAAACAGTAAAAGTTGTATTAATTAAACTCAGAACGCTCTAGAAATTAGGCGCTTAGTTTTTGTCGGAAGAATCGTTAAAGTATGATTTACGCCGTTGATAATTTTAATTCTGTGTTTGGGAGTCAAATTTCATCGAAAAGCGAGTCATTAACGTCCATCACGAGGACCCATCTTGACTACTCGTAATGCCGCTCAGCGCGTAATTTGTTTCTGGCGTTTTTTCCAAGTTCATTAGAACAATGAAAGCTTTATGCGTGTAGCGGTGTTGCTGCCTCCTTTTTTAAATTAGCACCCAACCTATTCGCTGTTTTATTCGCTCGGAGCCTTTCAATCCTTTTCCTTCATTCGCTGCCGACTCAGTAGCGGCAGGGTATGGCAGGGATAGAGTTCGCGTGCGGAGATTTACGAGCGACGTTTTCTGTTTTATTGTTTCGTCGTCGTGTCGCGGGCTCGGGGAGTTGCGAATTATACGCCGCCGGCCGCACCAACAAGAAATTCAGCGAATAGATGTGAATAGATTGATAGCGTATGCTCAAACGCGATGGGGAACGCCGTGAGGATAATCAAAGGGTTGCAGAACTGAAAATTGTAAAAACGCACGTGTCCATGTGACCATGTGATCAAGGGTTGATTAAAAGGGCTGGATTGATTGCTGATAAGAAATAGAAGTTAAAATGGAAGGTTACATGTATACATAGACGGAGGCAATCTATGTAGTAAGCTTCCATTTATTTACTACAGTTAACATCGTTGTCTAAAGATTTAGCGAAGATGTGATGGCTGGCTGTAGTTGATTTTGTACAGAAGCAGGCCTCGGCGTGTAGCCATCTAAAATTAATTGTGAACGTGTAAATTAAGCTCGAGATATTTAAATGAAGTACATCTGAGGCATTTGAGCCGTGCTGCGCGCACTGGAGCGCAGTTGAGGTTTAACGAGAGCTTGATTTATGTATGCGGCCGACTGGGACTGGTGGTCGCAAACGTTGCGTGGCCATTTTCAACATGTTACCACCACAAAACAGTCTACATAAGCAAACTTAAGCAAAGTGGACCAATATTACTCATTTTCCTAAGTTTATCGCAACAATGGGCTGAGGTTACAAATAAAGAGTCGTAATTAATGAATTAACGCTTGAAACCGCATTATCGCAATGGCGGCAATTTTACCCCATTTCGGAGCTCTGTCTTTAAGATCTTGGATGTCATTTGGCCTTGAAACCGTTCGATATCGATATCCCTTACGGTTTTAGAACAAGTTTTGTGACAGTCACGGTTAGTATACGCAGCACCCTCTCTAAAATTTTGAGAGATTTTACCAAACAATTTCCAGCTTCGATTCAGCATGGTTTGATGTGTTGTAATCAAGATTTTTAACGTGAAGACGTCTATATTATTGGATTGAATAATGGGTAAAGCTAAAAAAACCGAGTGTAACTAAAATACGGTTTGATATTGTAGCTCAGAAAGTATCCTTATGTCCAAACTAAAATTTTGCTGCCACGTAGGTGAAGGTTTAGACAATTCATTACGCGCAATTAGAAATCAAATTCAACGCGCGTGCTGCGTGCTGCGCCGCCATTTTGATGATATTTTGCGGCATCTTTACATTTTTGATTGCTATAACTTTTGAGTCAGCCAAGGTACGCCTTTCATGCAAGTTGTAAACGATAGCTCTCATCAAAATCCATTGGCTATAAAATATTCGTTTAAAATAGTGACAGTTAAAATTAATAAACATTAACAAACATTGTAACTCCAGATATGGTCAAGACGAAACGAATTTGGGAAGTAATTTAATAATTTCTATTAGATTATATACATAGCGTGTTTTTTAAATATTCGTTTTTGTTGATAAACATTTTAAATGAAATTTTTACTGTGTCGTCGGAAAATAACTTCTGGAAATTTCCCTATGTAACTCTGTGGAATTAAGGATTTTAAAGCTAAAAGTTTTGTATAAATCTATAGAAAATGCCGCCAATTATACTGAGTGCCGCCATTTTGAAACCTAGTGATAACTAACTCTGGGTTAGCATTCGAGGAATTGGTCCAAATACAGAGCAAATAGAGCAAATTTGTATAGTGCACTTTATTAAAACTTTTGCAGGTAATACTCTGTTTCTGGCTATTATATCCTTTATATGTTAAACTTAGATTCAATATGTTGGTGAAGCTTAGAACGGCATATAATCAAAAGGACAAGTGGCTATCTTAAAGATTTTGATTGCTATCGAATTTTAAACTTTATTTCATTGATG